>JAAEAF010005671.1:0-17500 GCA_011037195.1 Triatoma infestans | reverse complement strand
TACACTATTGTAAAGCTTAACAATAGTAAATTTGTTAATTGTGGACAATTCATAGAAATAGGAACGGAGAAGTCACTCAGTAGTGAAACTCACGAGTTATTCAGTTAAGTAGATCACGAGGACATTGACATTTTAGTCTTCTTGTTGAATTTATAGGGTTAGTGAGGAGGGATGCAAGTTCACGGACGAGAGGATTTGATATGAGATGATAAATACGTAAAGTTGTGAAATTTGTTGTAACGGAATAGGATTTCTTGACGGATGTATGGTATAGTTAAGTCTGTGTGGATTGTATGATTGGAGACAATGAAAGGAGCTGAAATGATTTTGCGGAGGATTTTGAATTGGAGTGTTTGGATACGATTATAAATTAGATCGTTTGGTTGTACCCTACACAGTTCTGCGCTGTAAGTCCAAATAGATTTAAGTATGACTTTCTAGATTAGAAGTGTATTAGTAAAGTGTTAGGTTAAATCGTTTGTCAAGTAATAGTATCAGCATTTTTTAACGTTGAAGTAGTATCTGGCGTTTGAGTCTGATATGTGGTCTAATTCTTATTAAATGTTTATTAATTGTGTTCAACGTTATATCAATGAAAGAATTTAAACTTTATAAAAATAAAGTTGGATATATAACCAACAAGTGTTAGTGTAATAGAAACATTAAGTGGAAGGGAACTGTCTACACGAACTAAACCGGTCAGGTTTAGCACCAATCATGCATGCTACGATGGATAAAATACCAGATGTTATCCAGCATTGCCGACCAATCCACATTTATAAAATTCTTAAACACTACTTTTTTTTTACTTCCTCTTATTCCTAGTAAGAGGAAGTATTGTAATCGTGTCAAATTTTCCATACTGAGTTTTCACCGGAAATATCCGTTTTGAGGTCCTCTGAGTACAAAAAAGTGGTTTTTAGCAAATGGTCTGTGTGAGTGTGTGTTTGTGTGTGGAAAATCGTAGAAAGTTCGAACTTGATATTCCGTTTAGTTATCACCATGAGATCCGACAGTGGGTCATCTGTCAAAATTCCTCAACCGGAAGTACCACTTTACAAGTTGTTTTTTAACGTTTTTGCAATTTTCTCAAAAAAGGCTCCAACGATTTTCTTCAAACTTGGTATATTAACTACGAATACTAGAATAGAATAGAATGGGGGGGGGGAGCCTCATTCCACTGCGACCTACAAATTGAGGTCTATTGTGGATCCCCTTAAGTTACAGAACAGCCCCCAGCTTTGCCCTCCAACTACGAAGCTATTTTGTAAATTCGCATTTCCGGTTAATTAATTTCCTCAAATTTGGAATTCTAGCAATGGTAGAACTGTATATATTGCATTGAAGTGGTAATTTAGAGTAAAGCTTAAAGTTGTTAGAACGTCTCCTAGCAACCACTTGAAAAAAAAAATTAATTTTCACTCGTAAAATGTTTTAAATGAAAATGATCATTTACGTCAGTAAGCACAGGAAGTATAAAGTAACTCATTAGAGCGGATTGTTACGAGATAATTGGGATAAACTGTAAAAAAAAAAAAAAATATTCAGTAAACTCGCACTTTCGGTTGAAGAACTTTGACCGAAACTTCGAGATAGATGCGATGATAATACGGAATATCAAGTTGAATCTTTCTGCTAATTTTTATTCTTGAGATAGTTTTGTTTATATATTATTTACATATAAACAAATATCATTCACTAAAAGCATTTTTACTTTCTCTTACTCCTAGTAAGAGGAAGTATTGTAATTGTGTCAAATTTTCGATATCGAGTTTTCACCGGAAATATCCGTTTTGAGGTCCCCTGAGTCCAAAAAAGTGGTTTTTAGCAAATGGTCTGTGTGTGTGTGTGTGTGTGTGTGTGTGTGTGTGGTGTGTGTATGTATGTATGGTATGTATGTGAACAGCATAACTCAAAAATGAAAAACCGTAGAAAGTTGAAACTTGATATTCCTTTAGGTATCTCTATGGGATCTGACAGTACATTATCTGCCAAAATTCCACAACCGGAAGTACCATTTTACTAGTTGTTTTTTTGTTTACGTTTTTGCAATTTTCTCAAAAATGGCTCCAACGATTTTCTTCAAACTTGCTATATATCAACTACACATACTAACAACTACAACTTTTATTTGAAACATTTCTCCGGAAAAATACATTTAAGGGCACTTCTGGGGGGAGGGGTGGGGCTAGGTTTCCTTTTCTAAAGTGCTATTTCAGTTTTTTTAGACAATTCTGCCATTTAAATACTGTTAATTAGAATGAATCTGTTGTTGAAATTCCGAGTTTGAAAAAAATCGGATAACCGGAAGTGCCGTTTTTACTTTACCAGTTTACTAAATGGTTTTTTTTTTTTCACTTTTTCGCGATTTTCTCAAAAATGGCTACGACGATTTTCTTGAAACTACTATTATATAAACTAAACATGCAACGATCTACATCATTTATTTAAAACATTCCTCTGGGAAAATTAATTTAATAGGCACTTTTAGGGGAAGGGTGGGGTTACAGCTTCCTCTAAAGTGCTGCTATCATAGTTGATTATACCAATTCTATCATCCAAAAACAAAATTAATTAGAAATAATAGATTGCTAAAATTCCGAGTTTCAAGAAAATTTGTAAACCGGAAGTGCGCTTTTACTGGACAGTTTTTTTTTTTTTTTCAGTTTTCGACGAATTTTATTAAATTTGGTATACTAACTGTAAACTTCGTCAATCGTAATTTTGAAAAATGGAGTAAGAGAAAGTTGTGTGAGAGTATCACACCAGATTTTTTTTTTTTTTTTAAGGAAAGGATAACGTCCAAAAAAACCTAATGATGTAATAAACCGAAATAATACTTTACAAGGAAAAACATGACCCCCAAGACTCCTCTTAAATGAATCTTACCGGAAAAGTGTTTCAAATAAAAGTTGTAACTCTTCATATGTGTAGTTAATATTCCAAGTTTAAAATAAAAATAATTGTTTCGAGTCATTTTCAAGAATAACGCAAAAAATGTATGGTGTCTCAAAACACTCCGCATAGTACGTGGGTTGTATGCTAGCACTTAAAGTATATATCAAGTTTGAATTTATGCAATGAATACAACAATTTAATTTTCAAATTTTAAAGCAAAATTATGAAGCAGTGCGAGGAGTTTAATCCATTCAAAACCAACGGAAAAATACCAAATTAAAATACACGCAGAAAGTGAATGAATGTGGTAGAAAATGTGAAGGTTTGTTATTAGAAGATTAAGATTCAAATTATCCATTTTTTACTTTCTCTTACTCCGAGTAAGAGGAAGAAGTATTGTAATCGGGTCAAATTTTCGATATTAAGTTTTCACCGGAAATATCCGTTTTTGAGGTTCCCTGAGTCCAAAAAAAGTGGTTTTTAGCAAATGGTCTTTATGTGTATGTTATGTGAACAGCATAGCTCAAAAATAAATAACCGTAGAAAGTTCAAATTTAATATTCCGTTTAGGTATCACAATGGGATCCCACAGTAACGTTATCCATCAAAATACCCGACTTCACCGAATGTTTTTCTTCACTTTTTTTGTGTGCAAATTTATCCAAAATGGTTCCAACGATTTTCTTTAAACTTGATATTATATTAACTACACATACAAAGATCAACAATAAATTTTTATTTCAAACAATTATCCGGGAAAATGCATTTATGGGCACTTTTGGGCGAGAGGTGGGGGGTTAGATTGTCCGTCTACTAAAGTGCTATTTCAGTTTATTACACAATCCTGCCATCTAAATAATATTAATTAGAATTAAATATGTTGTTGAAATTTCCAGTTTGAAGGATAATCAGATGACCGGAAGTGCGTTTTTACTGAAAAGTGTTTTTCAGTTTACTGCTATTTTTTTGAAAACGGCTCCAAAAATTTTCATTAAATTAAGTATGTGAACTACTACATATAAAGAGCTACAACTTTTATTTGCAACATTGCTCCAGGTAAACTCATTTGAGGGGGCTTTTGGGTGCGGGAGAGGGTTATGTTTGCCTATAAAGTGCTGCTATCTTAGTTGATTATACAATTCTACCATGTAGACAAAAATTAATTAGAAATAAATATATTGTCAAAATTCCGTGTTTCAAGAAAATTAGTAAACCGGAAGTACACTTTTACTGGTTTACATTTTTTTTTTTTCAGTTTTCGACGAATTTAATTAAATTTGGTACACTAGCTATAAAATTTGTGCATTACAATTTTGAGAACACCAGATTTTTTATATTTACTTTAAAGAAAACTGTTTTTATGCACAATGTAACTTTTGTCTGATGATGGTATAAATAAAATACGTATATGTTGGTAATCAAAAATCGTCAAGGATAAATAAGTTTCTATTAACAAAACAATTTGTTGATTGTATATATTTTTAATCACAATGTAATCACATACTTAGAGACAATTATCAAAAAAGAATACAACTAAGTAATAAAATAATAGGAATTTGATAAATTAAAAACATATATGTAACTTTAATGGTGGTAAATTATAGGATTAACTGTTTACAATAAACAGTAATTGACTTGATGACACAGGAAATACTCTTAACAAATAAACGTCATCTTATTTAGCACACATCACATCACATGACTGATATTTGAAAATGTATTCTCTATATTTTCTTTTGTTTTATTTAATAATGATCACGTATTACAGGAAATATTGGTTCCGGTAGCTAGGTGGTCATTTTTTTTTTTTTTTTGGCTTTGTTTAATGTTGCAATATCTTTCTTATCTATCAATGGATGAAGGTGGGGGCTATCCTGAATATGTGTATTTTTGAAGGTTATTTTGTCGTGTTCATATGTGTGTTTTTTTATCGCCCAATGGGATCTTAGATATAAGATTGTATATGTACATACAAATTCAGAGATACAAATACAGGAATTAGTGCATGTTCTATAAGTTCATTACACTTAGTATTTGTCCTAAGATGTCTTAATTATGTCTCTTTCACTATACTTCCTGTCAGCAAAGGAATACATAACAAAAATATGTGTTCTTCTTCTTTTCTGCAATTACATAAGTATATATATACATTACTTTTTCTTGCTTATATATATAAATACTTATATATACGTACCTATAACAACAATAAATGGGACACTTATTTTTTCATTAATAAATAACATTTATTGCAACAATCTGTTTAATTAAAACAATTCGCTACTATACAATTTTATACAATTCGCTAGTTCAATAATATCTTATCAAAGGTAATCAAATCCAAGAAAGAATGTTGAAAGTGTACGGGGAATAATTGTTTGAACATTAGAACGTTTACAAATGGGTACGTTTTAAATTACAACAATTTAAAAGTGGCTGTTTAAGTATCTATGACGAGCAATGAAGTAGACGACCGGTTGAAGTTGCAACATCCCCCTTCGGATCTCGCATTAACGTGTTCAGGACAACAGGCGTATTACTGCTGAACTGACAGCTGAAGAAGTGCTAGCGAGTGTTGGAATTGTCGATAATATTATTCAGAATAAGCTGTAGTACAAGAAAAGTTGTGCGAGATGGGTTCCAAGATAACCTATGGACGCCCAAAAAGAAATTGAGGTTGGAGATCCTTCCACATCCCCCCCACACATCCCCGACCTCACCTCATCGGGCTTCCATTTGTTTGAAACCCTTAAAGTGGCTCTAAGTAAGAAACATTTGCAATCCAATGAAGAAGTTAAAAAATCAGGTGCAAAAGTGGCTCCGAGATTAACCCAAAGAATTTTATGCCAGATGCATGAACAAATTAGAAGACCGATGGGACAAGTGTATAAATGTTGCTGCTGGGGAAGTATGTTGAAAAGTAGCCAAACTTTTGTATTGATTAAATAACTTTCGTTTTTGAGCTATAGCGATGTGTCTCGTTACTTATTGAATGACCTTCGTACCTGGCATTGTCTACCCGGACGTTACCTAGAGCCCTAATATGGCGGGGAATCGAGGCAATCAGGTTTTTGAATGGTCTCTTCTCGAACCTAATTTAATTTTTTAAGGGCAATGCGGAGTTGTTTCATACTAGTTGGAGGTTGATGACGAACTCTAACACGCCTGCTGATCATGTCCAATAGATCTTCATGTACGGAGAATGTGCAGGCCAATCGATCACATTTATACCGACTTCCTCCAACAAGCTAGTGACAAATCTAGCTATGTGTGGTATGAAACTATTCCTAAGAAATAGCTAATTAGCATGAAACTGTCCCCAATAAATGGAGTAAACAGTACAACTGACTGTAGAAGAACATCTTCAACATACTTAGAAGCGCTCATTACACCATTTTCAACAACAATTAACTCGGTATGGGCTTCTAAACTTATCCCATCCCACATCATAATTGATTTCGCTGACAAGAGGTCACTTCCGTTATAGTACTTTGATTGAAGCGTTCCACTGTTTTTATCTTACACAAACTCGACCGTCTGATGAATACAGACCATATCGCGGATTCATCTACCTAGAGAAAAGTGTTGATTGGCAAAAGCTAACCTATTTACACGATGATTCCTGATTACGAGGCATGTAAGTGTACTGAATTTTTGTAGGTTACAAAAATTTTTATTTGAACAAAAAAAATTACCTGGTTACATTAGCTATTTTTCGACATAGTCACCATTCCTCTCAATGAAGGTGGTGAACCGGGGTATTAATTTTTTGATGCCTTCCTCGATGTAGTTTCCCGCCAACCCCTTCGTCCACTTCTCCACCTCCTCGTCGGTTGAAAACCTTTTTCCACCCATGTGCAGCTTTAGGGATTGACCTCGAACCGGTCTTGTTGCGGAGGGGAGGAATCAGGCTATACGCTAGTGTAGCCAACATGTCGAAAACAAAATCCCTCCGGCCGTGAGAGCCTAAGTACACTTACTTACTGGACATGCTTTGTATTACTTGCTTTGAAACTGGTTTCCCAGTCATCAGACCTACTTCTCACAATCGAACAGTTTCAGAACTCACGGCTACTTCTCGAACATAAATTATCACTGAGTTCTGTAGCTGTAGGAAATCGATCGTTCCGATTTGTTGTGACCCTTCTATGAACACTTCCGGGTCCCCGACCGTATTCCCCAGTTGTTTCCCTAAAATTCACGATTGCTCGTTGAACCCGCGCAGTACGTGAAAGTCCTAAACTTTCTGCCACATATATAGTACGACTATGTCCTTCCTTCGCAAGAGTTTATCATATTTCTGTTAATTAATTAAGCAAATAAAGTAATTGAACGATAAAATTAAAAATAATGTGGAATTAAAAAAAAAATGATTACATAAGATGTCTGGTTTTATGATTAAAGTATTATAAATAACATTTATATTAGTTATAAACTTAAATGTACCAAAGTTAGTACAAAGTACTGAGTACTGAGTAATTTTGTATTTAAAAAAAATATAAATGCCCCATTTTTACTTTCTCTTACTCCTAGTAAGAGGAAGTATTGTAATCGTGTCAAATTTTCGATATCGAGTTTTCACCGGAAATATCCGTTTTGAGGTCCCCTGAGTCCAAAAAAGTGGTTTTTAGCGAATGGTGTGTGTGTGTGTGTGTGTGTGTGTGTGTGTGTGTCTGTGTGTGTGTGTATGTGTGAACAGCATAGCTCAAAAACGAAAAATCGTAGAAAGTTCAAACTTGATATTACGTTTAGGTATCACCATGGGATCTGACGGTGCGTTATGTGTCAATATTCCTCAACCGGAAGTACCACTTTACTAGTTGTTTTTTTTACGTTTTTGCAATTTTCTCAAAAATGGCTCCGAAGATTTTCTTTAAACTTGGTATATCAACTACACATACAAAGAGCTACAACTTTTATTTGAAACATTTCTCCAGGAAAATTCATTTAAGGGCACTTCTGGGGGAGGGGTGGGGTTAGGTTTTCATCTTAACTGCTGTTTCAGTATATTAGACAATTCTGTCATCTAAATAATGTTAATTAGAATTAAATATGTTGTTGAAATTCCGAGTTTGAAAAAAAATAGATAACCGGAAGTGCGTTTTTACTGAATATAATTTTCAGTTTTCTGGTATTTTCTCGAAAATGGCTCCAACGATTTTCTTTAAACCAGCGTTGTTAACTATACATATAAAGAGCTACAACTTTTATTTGAAACTTTTCCCCTGATAAATTCATTTAAGGGGACTTTTGGGGGAGGGGGGTTATGTTTTTCTTTAAAATGCTATCACAGTTGATTATACAATTCTGTCATCCAAATTGAAATAACTAGAAATTAATATATGACCCAAATTCCGAGTTTCAAGGAAATTAGTAAACCGGACAGTTTTACTGGACAGTGTTTTCACTTTTCGACGAATTTCATTAAATTTGGTACACTAACTATAAAATTTGTCAATTATAATTTTGAGTACTGGAGTAAGAGAAAGTTGTGTGAGTGTTTCACACCAGATTTTTTTGTTGTTGAGCGGTTGAGTATTTAGTAATGTATATATACATATATTAATATACGTTCTGCTTAGTTTTCACTTTCTAGAAGCCTCTACAGTTCACTATCCATCCAGTGGTGGACTGTGTTGTCTGTAATGGGAGAATACTGTCCCTGGAGGCTGGTAGTGCACTGAGAATGCTTCGGGCACCAATTTCCATAGATGTTGACGTGCCTTAAACTTTCTGCTAAGTGTTGAAATAAAATATCGTTTACTGCTGTGTATTAATTTTCTTCATTATTAAATAATGACAAAACAATTTAATAAAAAAAATAGCTAATGTTGCAATTAATAGTGCGTAATTCTTTAATAACAAAGGGTGTCAGATTATTTATAGTGTTTTAGTATTGTTGTTTCATAACGGACAAATATATAAATTGCATCATAATCAAAGTGACTGAAATAAGTTAAAAAAAATGTTTAAAAAAATCAATGAAATAAAAAGCTATTATTTTCACTTTCTCTTACTCCTAGTAAGAGGAAGTATTGTAATCGTGTCAAATTTTCGATATCGAGTTTTCACCGGAAATATCTGTTTTCGAGGTCCCCTGAGTCCAAAAAAAGTGGTTTTTAGAATGGTCTGTGTGTGTGTGTGTGTGGGGGGGCTGTGTGTGTGTATGTATGTGAACAGCATAGCTCAAAAACGAAAAACCCTAGAAAGTTGAAACTTGATATTCCGTCTAGATATCACCATGGCATCTGACAGTGGGTCACCTGTCAAAATTCCTCAACCGGAAGTACCACTTTACTTAGTGCTTTTTTTACGTTTTTACAATTTTCTCAAAAATGCCTCCAACGATTTTCTTCAAACTTGGTATATCATCTGCACATACAAAGAGCTACAACTGTTATTTGAAACATTTCTCTGGGAAAATTCATTTAAGGCCACTTATGGGGGAGGGTGGGGTTCGATATTGGGTTTTACTGGAAATATCCGTTGTGAGGTTCCCATGAGTACAAAAAATGAGGTCCCTGAGTCCAAGAAAGTGGTTTTTATGCAAATGGTCTGTGTGTGTGTGTGTTGTGTGTGTCTGTGTATGTATCGGTGAAACACATAGCTCAAAAAACGAAAAAATGTAGAAAGTTGAAAACTGATATTCCGTCTAGGTATTCGCATGGCATTGACAGTGGGTCCCTGTCAAAATTCCTAACGGAAGTACACTTACATAGTGGTATTTTTACGTTTTTGCATTTCTCAAAAATGCCTCAACGATTTTCTTCAAACTTGGTATATCATCTACACATACAAAGCGCTACAACTGTTATTTGAAACATTTCTCTGGGAAAATTCATTTAAGGCCACTTATGGGGGTGGGTGGAGTTCGATATTGGGTTTTCACCGGAAATATCCGTTTTGAGGTCCCTGAGTACAAAAATGAGGTCCCCTGTGTCCAAAAAAGTGGTTTTTAGCAAATGGTCTGTGTCTGTGTGTCCGTGTGTCTGTGTATGTATGTGAACAGCATAGCTCAAAAACAAAAACCCGTAGAAAGTTGAAACTTGATATTCCGTGTAGGGGTCACCATGGCATCTGACAGTGGGTCACCTGTCAAAATTCCTCAACCGGAAGTACCACTTTACTTAGTGGTGTTTTTACGTTTTTGCAATTTTCTCAAAAATGCCTCCAACGATTTTCTTCAAACTTGCTATATCAACTACACATACAAAGAGCTACAACTTTTATTTGAAACATTTCTCTGGGAAAATTCATTTAAGGCCACTTATGGGGGAGGGTGGGGTTCGATATTGGGTTTTCACCGGAAATATTTGTTTTGAGGTCCCCTGAGTACAAAAAACTACATCGGTGGCTGAACTTCCGAGTTTCAAGACAATTAGTAAACCGGACGTGCGCCTTTACTAAACTGAGCAGTTTTTCCCGCTTTCGACGGATTTCATTATATTTGGTACACAACCTATAAAATTTGTCACTTCTACTCTTGAGAACTGGAGTAAGAGAAAGTTGTGTGAGTGTTTCACACCAGATTTTTTTTATTACTTTGTTTTATTTCCATTAAGCGGGATTATTACAATCGTGTCTAATTTTCAAACCGGAAGAAACCATTGAGTAAGAAAAAAAAAATGCTTTTAGCGAATGATATTTGTTTGTATGTAAATAAATATAAACAAAATTATCTCAAGAATAAAAATTAGCTGAAAGCTCCAACTTTTGATATTCCGTTTAGACGTTATTATCATCGCGTCTATCTCGAAGTTTCGGTCAAAGTTCTTCAACCGAAAGTGCGAGTTTACTGAATATTTTTTTTTTTTTTTTTTACAGTTTATCCCAATTATCTCCAACAATCCGCTCTAATGAGTTACTTTATACTTCCTGTGCTTACTGACGTAAATGATCATTTTCATTTAAAACATTTTACGAGTGAAAATTTAATTTTTTTTTTCAAGTGGTTGCTAGGAGACGTTCTAACAACTTTAAGCTTTACTCTAAATTACCACTTCAATGCAATATATACAGTTCTACCATTGCTAGAATTCCAAATTTGAGGAAATTAATTAACCGGAAATGCGAATTTACAAAATAGCTTTTCAAGTTGATTTTTTTTTTTTTTGAATTTTCTCAAAAAAGGCTAAAACAATTTTTTATAAGCATGGACACATCTACAAATGTAGAATTTATCCCGGAAATAATTGATTTTAAAGAAGTTCTGACGAATCTGTGACTTTAATTTTCAAAATGTTATCTCAAGTTTTTTCAATGGCGTTATCTTCTGGACTTGGGCCAAATGATTGTTATTATGAATGATGATTAAAAATTTGTAAGACAATTTTCATCGTCTCTAGATAATAATAAAAAGACGCATAAATTTTGAGACATAAGGTAAACATAAAGAGAAAACGTAAAGATCGTTAAAATTATGTGAGATCATTATGTCAGTCAGTCAGTCTTTTGGACTTGCTTCACTTTTTCTTTGAAATCTATTTCTTTAGGTTTCGCGTAATCATCCTTCTTCCGGTATTTGTTGCAAAAAAAAAAAAAAATCGGGTGTAAAACACTCACACAACTATCACTTACTCTAGTATTCATAATTATAATTGACAAAGTTTATAATTAATGCACCGAATTTAATGAAATTTGTCGGAGTTCGTCGAAATACGTCGAAAACTGAAAAAAAACCTGTTCAGTAAAAGCGCACTTCCGGTTTACTAATTTCCTTGAAACTTGGAATTTTAGCTATCTATTTATTTCTAATTAATTCTGTTTGGATGGTAGAATTGTATAATCAACTATGATAGCACTTACGATAGAGAAAACATACCCACACCTCCCCCGAAAGGCCCCCGCTAAAATGGCATTACCAGGAGAAATGTTTCAAATAAAAAAGTTCTAGCTCTTTATATGTGTAGTTCACATGCCTAGTTTAAAGAAAATCGTTGCAGCCATTTTCGAGAAAATACCAGAAAACTGAAAAATACATTTCAGTAAAAACGCACTTCCGATCATCCGATTTTTCTAAACTCGGAATTTCAACAACAAATTTAATTCCAATGAATATTATTTAGAAAATAGAATTGTATAATAAACTGAAATAGCACTTTAGAGTACAAACCACCCACCCCATCGCCTGAAGTGCCCTTAAATACATTTTCCCAGCAGTAGATAAGGTAGGGGATTATTGCACTGCGACCTGAAAGATCTATTGTGCCCCCCGGAGCCTTCTCCAATGCACAGCCGGCCTCCAAGCAGCGTTCTCTAGCCACAGACAACACTGCCCATCACCGGACAATGAGTTGTAGAGGCTCCTAGGAAGAAAAAAATTTAAGGGCAGCATGCTGGATTCGAACCCGAGTCCTCCGCGTTGCTAGCCCAGCGCGCTACCACTTAGCTAATCCCTTCCTTCACCGTTGGCTTTAGCTAATTAACTAGGGACGGAAACCCTAGTTTAAGTACTGTGTTTGTCCTTGTCTGTAAAGTGAAGAGTGTATGTAGTTTATGTATATTGTGTACTGTTCTGATGTAATGCATGGAGTACTGAGCTGTGGTAACCCGTGGGGTCGCTAAGTAACTGCATGCAACAGATACCCCTTGCGGGCTACATTTTCCCAGAGAAATGTTTCAAATAAAAATTGTAGATCTTTGTATGTATAGTTGTTATACCAAGTTTGAAGAAAATTGCCAGAGCAATATTTGAATAAATCGCAAGAAAGTGTGAATAACCATTCAGTAAAGTGGGATTTCTGGTTGAGAATTTTGACAGATATGACCGATTGATTGTCGGATCCCTTGGTGATTCCTAATCGGAATATCAAGTTTGAACTTTCTATGATTATTCGTTTTGGAGCTATGCTGTTCACATACACATATTCTAAAAACCACTTTTTTTTTGGACTCAGCGGACCTCAAAACGGATATTTCTGGAGAAAAGTCGATATTGCAAATTTGGCACGATTACAATACTTCCTCTTACTAGGAATAAGTGAAAGTAAAAATGTAAAATACTTTAAACAGTTTATTTCACATTTCCTCACAGTTTGGCCAAATAAATCTGAAAATAAGTGAATGTTCAACCAATTGATTCCAATTCGTTTATGATCTAACTTGATGACGGCAAATAGGAAAAAAAAACTGTGCAATGGTAAATAAAATCATTTAAATTTCCTCATATTCCCCATTGCGGAAGAAAATAATTAATATTCATATTAAAAGAGTGTTTTGCCTTTATAGGTGGAATACTGTGATCTAATAACCATAGAATTTTATTTACGAGTATTTCAATTAATCATCATCATATCGAACCTCTATTTTGGAAATATTTTCTCCCAAAATTAAAAATCAATGTATTCGACAATCTATTCTTTAATTGAATATATATTCTATTTATGGGCGTAGCCAAGATTAATGTCAGCGAGCGTAGAATATGTGACTGTCAAACAGATCATTTGTATGGTAAAGGTTCACACATTCATAAAGTTACGGAAATACCTTATAATAACCTTATACATTAAATATAAATAATTAATACAATTTAATCAAGAAATTTTCTATTAAAATTGCAGTGTTTATTTAGACCGGTCATTAACAATGGTAGTGAGGATTTTAATTGTATACCTGAGTGGCCTTATATAGATCGCCTTATCTAAAATCAATTTAAAAAAAAAAAAAAGTTAAAAATAAAAGATATACTTTTCTATCTATACACCAAGTTTAAAAAGAAAATCGTTGTAACCGTTTTCAAGAAAATTCCAAAAAACAAAAAACAAAAAAAAACTCAAAAAAACATATTGTGTAAAATAGCACTTTTGGTAAACCGTTTTTTTCTTTAATTTTGGAATTCTATCAACGATTCTAATATGTATTATTATTAATGTAGGTGGAAAACCATATAATATTATAGTGAAGTGCTAGCCCACAAGGGGGTATCTGTTGCATGCAGTTATTTGGGGAATAACGACCCCACGGGTTACACAGATCAGTACTCCATGCACTTCGTCAGAACAGTACACAATACGAGGTGTGTAAATTAAGTAATGAGACTGATTTTCTAGTGTTCGATCTGGCAATACTGGAGACACGGCGCATGCGTGGTAGGGCAAGTAAACATCTGATACACGTCCAGTGCAAATTTGAAAATGCTAGAGTTGTTGCAATGTCCGTAGTGACTTTTTTTGTGAGCAAGGTTTTTTTCAGTTGTTTTAAAAATGAGTGACATCAATTACGAGCAACGTTGTGCTATCAGGTTTTGCTACAGACTTGGGCACAGTGCAACGGAAACGTTTGAAAAACTGTGCCAGGCCTATGGAGACAATGTTTTGTCGAGAGCACAGGTTTTTAGGTGGTTTAAGTCGTTTGCAGAAGGAAGGGAATCAATTGAAGACGAGCCTCGCAGCGGAAGGCCTTCATCTTCAAGAACCGACGAAAATGTTGGCAGAATCCGCGATCTCGTGCGTTCAATCGTCGTTTGACAGTCCGAATGATCGGCGAAGAGTTGAATTTGACTCACACAACCGTTCATCAAATTTTGACTAATGAATTGGGGATGAGAAAAATTTGTGCAATGCTCCGTGTCACACCGCGATTTCTATTAATGAGTATTTGGCCAGTAATAACATTCCTGTGGCTCCTCAGCCTCCTTTTCACCCGACTTGGGTCCATGTGACTTTTTTTTGTTCCCCAAATTGAAAAATCACCTCAAGGGACGTCATTTTGGAACATTGGAGAATATTCAAACAGCCGTAACCGACCAACTGAAGTCTATTCCAGTATCCGAGTTCCAGCACTGCTATGACGAATGGAAGAATCGTCTTCAGCGTTGTGTGGCTTCCCAAGGTAGTTACTTTGAAGGGGACAATGTTGAATTGTAATTTTATTTGAATAAAAAAAAGATAAAAAATCAGTCTCATTACTTAATTTACACACCTCGTACATTTAAAGCATATACACTTTACTCTTTACAGACAAGGACAAACACAGTACACAAACTAGGTTCTCCGCTCCTAGTTAATTGGCGTAAGCCAAGGGAGAAGAAGAAGGGATTAGCTCAGTGGTAGCGTGCCGCCCTAGCAACGCGGAGGTCCCGGGTTCGAATCCAGCATGCACCCTTAGATTTTCTCTTCTTAGGAGCCTCTACAACTCACTGTCCATTAATGGACAATGTTGTCTGTAGCTAGAGAACATTGCTTGGTGGCCGGTAGTGCACTGAGAAGGCGCCAGGGGGCACAATAGATCATTCAGGTCGCTAGTGCAATAATCCCCTAAAGCAATTTACATACTGAAGTGGTACTTTAGTGGAAAGCATAGGAGCTACTGTTCCCTCAGAACCCTCCAAAAATCCCAGGAGAATGTCCGAAATAGTATAAAAAGTTTAAACAAAATCCCTACACCTGTCCACCCTTGGACATCCATGTAATTATGTTGAAAACTAGAATATTTTTGATAATGATAATTGGAAATTCTAAGAATCATTTCAAAACAAAGAAATTGTTATCACTTTCAAAATTAATAATCGTGGAATATACAATATAGGAAATAAATTAGTATAATGATGTGAACGGATATATATTATATTATAATCAGTTGTGAAACGTTCACATGACTTTCTTTATCTGAAATTATAACAAATTTAATTGGACAAATTTTTTTTTTGGAAACTTGGAATCTTTAGTAAAAATTAGTTTGACTTTAACAATGTGTGTGTGTGTGTGTGTGTATACATGACAGCAACGTCACAAAATGAAATAAAACCTCCTAAAATAAAACCTCAATAAAAATGGAAACTTTTTAGATTTATACATTATGCAGTGTTAAAATGGAAGGAGGGTTAGCTCTGTGGTAGCGCGCTGGACTTCCATGCGGAGGTCCCGGGTTCGTAAACCAGGTGCTCTTATATTTTTTCTTCTTTATTTTCTCTCGCTAGGAGCCTCTAACACAACTCAAATCTACGGAAGCCTCACTAGTCCAGTGACGGGGGGGGAGGGACAATGTTGTCTATAACTAGAGAACACTGCAACGGAAGCTGGCCGTGCACTGACAAGGCCACACAAGGTGGGTAAAATAGATTTTTTAACTACCCCCCCCAAATCTCTGAAAATCTATTAAGTAGATATTCCAAGTTTAATGAAAATCATAGGAACCGTTTTCAAGAATATGTCTAATAAACTTAGAAATTTTCTCTGCAGCAAATTTTGAAATAAGACCACAAATTTTGTTTACAGCAAATCATTGATAAAAAAGTGGCAAACGCACATAACCTCTTCATCTAGTCTTTATAGATATTGAAAAGGTTTATGATTGTGTACCCCCATTGCAAGTTTTGGACAGCTTTAACTGAAACGGGCATAAATCCTACTATAGTAGGAGCAATTAAGAGATTTTACAAAAATGTCATGCCATGAAGTAAGGAAAATATTTGTCTTCTGATTTCCATATGACGAAAGGATTGCGTCAAGGATGTTGTTTATCGCCCACTCTATTTAAGTATTTATATAGAGAAAGTCCTAGAATGTATGGAAGAAAAAATGCAAAATACATGGGAATCAAAATAGATGACAGTACCACTGCTTATAGTTTACAATTTGCCTACGATCCAGTTGATTTTAGCTCCAGGCTATTCTGATATTGAATACATGACAAGGAAATTGCTAAAAGAATTATAATAACTGGAGGCTTAAGGTAAACATGAATAAATGTAAATATCTAGCAATAGGAGAAACAAGTCAGGACGTGGAAGAAGAAATGGGAATAATTAGCCATGCTGAGGAATATAAATATCTTGAAATGAAAATTACAAAAGAAGGAAGACAGGATAAAGAGATCAAATCAAGGATTAACTTGGGTAAGCGGGCAATTTCTACTACATTAAACGATGTTGTGTGGGATAAACATGTATTACAGCTGTAGTGGAAGAAAGAAATGGAAAAATAATAGTTTTGGAAAATAGTTTAGTGAAATAATTTTGTAAATTTTAGCTAGTGCAAACAGTGTATTTTAGTGAAGGGGAAAGAGCCAGGTACTATAATTTAGGTCAATGCAAACCAAGAGACAAAGGGCAAGAAACAGTTAGGGTAAAACAATAAAACTCCCACCAGACATATCAGCATTATTTGAAAGGATTTGAACTGTGAAAGATAAATTTAAGGCAACAAGTCAAAAATAATATGCGAGAGAGGAATATAGAGGAGAACATGTGCAACAACAAGAAGTATGGAGGGGAAAAGATAGAAGGAATGAAATTTTTGGCATCGGAAAATGTATTTCTACATTGTCAGACCGGAGGGAGGAGGAAGGGAAGATGCATTTCCGGTTGAGCGAATTTCTTTAAAATTCTAATAAATATTTTCATTCTTTTCCTGCTAAATATTCGTAATTACATAAATGCACAATCATAAGTTTTAAGAATGCTTATCTCAATATTTCTAAATAAATAAAAGATATATTTGGTAATAAAAAGCCTTATCTTTCTGTTACGTATTTAAATCAATAGATATTCAATAATGTTTATTTTTGTATTGCCCTTTTTTGGTATATTTTTTTAAATATACTTTTTCAGTTGTAAGTTTTAAAATTTTTATGTCTTTGAATTTATAAGTAACCTCGTTAAAATTTG
>JAAEAF010005670.1:61439-87314 GCA_011037195.1 Triatoma infestans | reverse complement strand
TCATCTGATTTTCTTCAAAAACTCCAAATTTCAATAACATATTTAATTAATCTAATTAATATTATTTAGATGATAGAATTGTGTAATAAAATTGAAAAATAGCACTTTAGAGGAAAACCTAACCCCACCTTGTCCCCAAAAGTATCCTTAAATGAATTTTTCCGGAGAAATGTTTTAAATAAAAAATTGTAGATTATTGTTGATGTATAGTTGAAATGTTACAAATAAAAGTTGTAGTTGTTTATATGTGTAGTTGATATATCAAATTAAAAAAAAAAAAAATCGTTGAAGCCGTTTTTGAGAAAATCACAAAAAACTGAAAAATCATTCAGTAAAGTGGTACTTCCGGTTGATGGATTTAGTGTCCAAAATCTTCGTGTTTGATGCGGTGGTAGTACCTAAACGGAAGCTAGCCTGCAACTTTTCGTTTTTAGATATTCTTTTCACACACATACACACTAATTTCTTTAAAAAAAAACAAAAAAAAAACACTTTTTTTGACTCAGGGGACCTCAAAACGTGTATTTCCGGTGAAAACTCAATTCCAAAAAATCTGGCAAGATCGCAATACTTCCTTTAACAGTAGTTAGTGAAAGTAATAAATCTTAACCGTTTTCGAGAAAATTCCAAAAAAAAAACACAGAAACTTATTCTGTAAAATTGTACTTCCGGTTAACTGAATGTCTTTATATTTGTAATCTATTAATGCTTCTAACATATATTAATACTATGTAGGTGGCAATCATATATTATACTGATGTGGTACTATAAAGGAAGTGGCTGAAATGTCAATGCAGTGGCGTAGGTGGAAATAAATAATTTTATTAATTGAATGGGAGGGAAAGTTTGTGCCAGATTTTCAAAATTATGTTTCATAGGAAATCATGTTTTCAGGTTCAGTTCAGGTTTAGCGAATGTTCTGATATATGTGTGTGTGTGTGTTTTAACAGAATATCTCAAAAATGAAAATTAGCAGGAAACTCAACCGTTTTGCGGAAACGGTTACAGATATGAAGATTTCAGGGCAAAAAATCTATCAACCGGAAGTGTAACTTTAATGATTTTATTTTTTTTCAGCTTTTCGTGATTTTCTCGAAAATGGCTCCAACGATTTTTTACATTCTCTTACTCCTAGTAAGAGAAAGTATTGTAATCGTATCAAATTTTCGATATCGAGTTTTCACCGGAAATATCTGTTTCGAGGTCCCCTGAGTCCAAAAAAGTGGTTTTTAGCAAATGGTCTGTGTGTGTGTGTGTGTGTGTATGTATGTATGTGAACAGCATAGCTCAAAAACGAAAAATCGTAGAAAGTTGAAACTTGACATTCCGTTTAGGTATCACCATGGGATCTGACAGTACGTTATCTGTCAAAATTCCTCAACCGGAAGTACCACTTTACTAGTTGGATTTTTTACTTTTTTGCGATTTTCTTAAAAATGGCTCCGACGATTTTCTTCAAACTTGGTACTCAACTACACATACAAAGAGCTACAACTTTATTTGTAACATTTCTCTGGGAAAATTCATTTAAGGGCACTTTTGGGGGAGGAGCTGGGTTAGGTTTTTCATCTAAAGTGCTATTTCAGTTTATTGGAAATTCACTCATCAGAATAATGTTTATTAGAATTAAATATATTGTTGAAATTCCAAGTTTGAAATAAATCGCATAACCGGAAGTGCGTTTACTTTACCACTTTACTAAATGGTTTTTTCAATTTTTTCGCGATTTTCTCAAAAATCACTCCGATGATTTTCTTGAAACTTCTTATATAAACTACGCATACAAAGATCTATAACTATTATTTAAAACATTTCTCTAGGAAAATTCATTT
Source organism: Triatoma infestans (assembly GCA_011037195.1). Lineage (NCBI taxonomy): Eukaryota > Metazoa > Arthropoda > Insecta > Hemiptera > Reduviidae > Triatoma > Triatoma infestans. Next base: position 85,482 of record JAAEAF010005670.1, on the reverse strand, counting down.
AGGGGCACTTTTAGGGAAGGGATGGGGTTATGTTTTTCTTTAAAGTGCTATCATAAGTTGATTTTACAATTCTATCATCCAAATAAAATTAATTAGAAATAGATGGCAAAAATTCTAAGTTTCAAAAAAATTAGTAAACTGGAAGTGCGCTTTTACTGAACAGTATTTTTCAGTTTTCGGCGGATTTCATTAAATTTGGTACACTTATTATAACGTTTGTCAATTATAATTTTGAGAAGTGGAATAAGAGAAAGTTGTGTGAGTGTTTCACACCAGATTTTTTTTTTTCAACTTTTTATACTATCTATATACATAAATATCTATCACATTTATTTGAAATATTTTCTCTTGAAAATTGATTTTTGTGAAGTTCGAGGGGGAACAGTAGCGATATCTTTCTTCTAAATTCTAAAATACCATTTGAAAAGTGATTTTTGCGAAGTTCGAGGGGGAACAGTAGCGATATCTTTCTTCTAAATTCTGAAATACCATTTGAAAAGTGATTTTTGTGAAGTTCGAGGGGGAACAGTAGCGATATCTTTCTTCTAAATTCTGAAATACCATTTGAAAAGTGATTTTTGCGAAGTTCGAGGGGGAACAGTAGCGATATCTTTCTTCTAAATTCTGAAATACCTTTGAAAGTGATTTTGTGAAGTTCGAGGGGGAACAGTAGCGATATCTTTCTTCTAAATTCTGAAATACCATTTGAAAAGTGATTTTTGTGAAGTTCGAGGGGGAACAGTAGCGATATCTTTCTTCTAAATTCTGAAATACCATTTGAAAAGTGATTTTTGCGAAGTTCGAGGGGGAACAGTAGCGATATCTTTCTTCTAAATTCTGAAATATCATTTGAAAATTGATTTTTGTGAAGTTCGAGGGGGAACAGTAGCGATATCTTTCTCCTAAATTCTGAAATACCATTTGAAACTTGATTTTTGTGAAGTTCGAGGGGGAACAGTAGCGATATCTTTCTTCTAAATTCTGAAATCCCCATTTGAAAATTGATTTTTGTGAAGTTCTGGAGGGAACAGTAGCGATATCTTTCTTCTAAATTCTGGAATCCCATTTGAAAATTGATTTTTGTGAAGTTCTAGAGGGACAGTAGCGATATCTTTCTTCTAAATTCTGAAATACCATTTAATATAATACGTATATGGTTATACCACCTATATAATATTAATACATAATAGAAACACTGAGAGAATTCCAAATTTGAAGAAAATAAATCGATTGACAGGAAGCGCTATTTTACAGAGTCGGTTTTTGAGTTTTTGAGATTTTTCTCGAAAACGGTTACAATGATTTTCTTTAAACTTGGAATGTTTGCTGCATAGATAAACATATCACTTTTATTTGAAACATTTTTTCTGAAGAAATTATTTTTTGATGATTCTGAATAATTCTGAGACATTAAAATTCAAAATGTGTTTGTTCAATATTATAAAGTCTCTCTACAATGTAATCATTCTTTATCTCTTCTCTATCCCATAAGTTTGGCCCTTGTCCCTCCCCCCCTCCCAAAACTTGTATACTGATGTAAAATAAATGAGTAAATTTGAAGTTTAAAGAATTTATCATTTTATAAATAATTTTATTAAGATAGGGTAGAGAAAGTCGTGTGAGTGTTTCATACCAGATTTTTTTTGCACTTAGGCTAATATTACGAATTATTTGCCAAATAATCCGATTTCTTGATTTCTGTGAATTCTCCTTTCAATCCGGACCAAAAATGTTTGATTAGAAAATTTCTTTCCTAGAAATTCAGCATCATTTCGTTCTTTTTTGTTTTGGATCTAACTTTCTCTTATATAACTTAAGGTGGATCAAAAAAAAAAATGATCATCCTATAAATTACCAGACTTCTGGTGTCCGAGAAAGGAGATTTAAAGCTTACAAACTGCCAGCTTTTTCTTGTTTAAATTTCCACTTCCTCTTCCTGCACTGTTTTAATTTTGGGAGCTACCTTCTCTTGGAGGGGAGGGTCTGAGCCGGGATTGGCTACCCCGGCCCCTGTGCGAATGGAAGAATGTTTGTTGTGTAAATAGTGTAAATAATTTTAACTTAGTTTTAAGAAAAAGGGGTGCGAGGAATATCGAGTACTCCACCCCATATTATTTTAGGCTTGAAATGATTGTGGTTAGAATGAATGTATTTATTGGAATGCGAGTATTTATTGGTATATAAGCTTGTATGGATGTATTTATTGGTATGAATCGGTAATCTAGTTGTAAGTAGAAAAGTTGAAAAAGTAAGAAATATGAAGGATCTGAAAGTAGTATGAAGGATGTTAATGGGACTGAGGCTAGATGGTCTGCCAGTTTTGACTACGTTGGATATTAATCTATTTCGCCCAAAATATAGATAGGGAATATATATATTATATATAATGCATGGCAGAAATAGCTTAGACGCTAATGACAAAAAAAATAAATAAATAAATCTCTAAATATACATAATGTTTATTTATTTTCTTATTTACGTGCGACCTTTAATTAGTGTTACTATTTAAAAACGTTATTTCCTAGCCCGAAACTTGCAGTCGACGATACGTGCGTTTTCTCAAACCAAGTCCTCGGGAAAGGGTTATTTATGTAGGTTAATATCATTATGTCAAAAGATGGTTTAGATAACCATTTCTTATGAAAAGCTACTTTCCACAATTTTCCCAATTGTTAAAGAATGGCAAGAGCCACTCTTTTAAATGTCATATTACAGTTCTGCTGAAAAAAAACTACATATTGCTAGCTATATTTATTTAAACTAGGTTTATCCACCAATTTCTTATGGTTTATTAAACACAATTATGGTCCAGTTGAGTGCACAATAAAAGATTACCGTCTTTAATTCGCTTTAAACTCTTTATATTCACTTGAATATTTTTTCTTTTACGGTACCACATCTTACAATAAATCTCAGCGGATATATATAAGCGTTTTTTATTATTATCATAGAAAAATCTGGTGCGAACACTTCGAGTTAGGCGGTGATTTCCTTTAAATTTGCAACTTATGCAAATCATTAATATATGCAAATAGCCTTATTAGTATAAAAAAAAATCTGGTGTGAAACACTCCCACAACTTTCTCTTACTCCAGTTCTCAAAATTATAATTGACAAATTTTATACTTTGCGCACCAAATTTTATGAGATTCGTTGAAAACTGAAAAAAAAAAAACAGCCCAGTAAATGCGCACTTCCGTGTAACTAATTTTCGTGAAACTCGGAATTTTTGCACATCTATTTATTTCTAATTAATTTTGTTTGGATGATAGAATTATACATTGAACTTTATAGAAAAACATAACCCCACTCACTACTCCCCTAAAATTGCCGTTAAATGAATTTTCCCAGAGAAATGTTTTAAATAAAAGTTGTAGTTCTTTGTATGTTTACTTTATATGAGAGTTTCAAGAAAATCGTCAAAGCCATTTTTTGAGAAAATCGCGAAAAAGTGAAAAAAATCATTTAGTAAAATGTTAAAGTAAACGCCCTTCCGGTCATCCAAATTTTTTTTTTTACACCAACATAATTAATTCTAATTAACATTATTTAGATGACAGAATTGTCTAATAAACTGAAATAGCACTTTAGTGGAAAACCTGACCCCACCCCCTCTCCCAGAAGTGTCCTTAAATGAATTTTTCCAGAGAAATGTTTCAAATAAAAGTTGTAGCTCTTTGTGTGAGCAGGCGACACGCTAAGTTTGAAGAAAATCGTCAAAGCCTTTTTTGAGAAAAAACGCAAAAAAGTAAAAAAAAACTAACTAGTAAAGTAGTACTTCCGGTTGAGGAATTTTGACTGATAACCTGATAAATATTAATTTATTTTATTTATTTACATACATGTTGTTGATAAACTAGGTTGAGCTTACTCTAATCAGCTGTTCAATCAGCCAAATTCAATCAACCAAAATAATAATATAATAATTGCAAATTATTATTAAATTTCAGTATTACATTTTAATAATTAATTTAATACACAAAAACAATAATAATAAACCTTTATTTGTTATACAAAAATTATTCACAGGTATATAATAAATTATAATAAAAGGAAATATTGCATGGCTAATAATATAGAAATTTAATTTCTTTTTTAATAATTAACATCAATCAACAAAAACTTCCTTAATTTAATTTCTTTGTTTGTTTTGTTTTGTAATAATAATAATTATTATTAATAATTATTAATAATTATTTACTTAGAAATCTGACCTATTCGCTCAAATTGTTTATAGTTTCGTAATTCTCCTTGCAAAAGGCAAGGAATCTAGCTATATTTCTTAGTGGTTTCTTATTTTTAATATTTCCGCTTAATGGGTTTACCATCCCCTTTATAAGATATCTTTCTTTATGATTAACTTTACATTAGGACATTATGTGCTCGTAACTCTCCTCGCCTTCAGATAGCGTTGCATATACTTTTTGGACATCACTTTCTGTATCGTCTCAGTTTCCATATACCAAGCCTAAACCACGCTAAACTACTCCATTTATCTCTTTTCACAATGTTATGTACGGCTCTGCCGCGTAATAAAGTTCTTTTGCAACTGTAGATTTGTCAATTTGCTGTCGGCAATAATATCCATGTTACCAGATTATTTTTCGTTAAAAAATCTAATTTGAATTTGAAAAGAATGAAGGATTATGTTTTACCGCTCCACAACTTTAAAAAAAAAAAAAAATTTCTTGGATTCTCCAAGATGATTCGAGACTGATTGTTGCTATAACGATATTGAATCACTTTCATTATCTTTACGTCGCTGACTTCTTGATGATTTCAGATATTTATTCAGTGGATCAAACGCTTAGATGAAATCATCATTATTTTCTTCGGCTGGTGAGGAAATCGTACCTACAGTTGATCTTAAATTCAGAGTTTGAGAGGAAAAGAGTATTATAGTTAGAAAACATAGCTCAATTGTTAAAAAAAAATGATTTTTTTTTTTTTAATTTATCTAAATCTATATTGTTGTAGGGGATTATTGCACTGCAACTTGAAAGATCTATTGTGCCCCCAACCCCGAGCCTTCTCAGTGCACTGCCGGCCTCCAGGCAGTATTCTCTAGCTGCAGACGACCCTGCTTATCACCGGACAGTGAGTTGTGTTTGTTCTTGTCTGCAACATGTAGAGAGTATTTAAAAGTGTATTGTGTACTGTTCTGACCATGGAGTACTGAGCTGTATTAACCCGTGGGACCGCTACTCTCCTAGTAACTGCTTGCAATAGATACCCCTTGCGGGTAAGAATTAATTTCTCTTACTACTGTGAGAAGTATTTCATTCATGAGAGATTTCCGAAACTAAGTTTTTGTAATAGATATACACGTATTCAGATGCTCAGACGCCAAACAAATTATTTCTTAAAAATGATTTATGTGAGTTGTGGTTTTGAACAAAATCAAAAACAAAACATTTGTGTAAAGTTTAAACGAACAGAAATGTTAGGCAACCCCTCTAAAGTGCCATTTCAATACATCCGCGACAAACAACCACCTATTCAATATTAAACCGAATTATATGTACCGCCAAAATTTTATATTATTCGTTTTTCAACAAAAATTATTAATAATAATAATAATTTTATCTCCCCAGAATTAAACAATTATCTGTCCCATACATAAAAAGGGTGATCAATTGGATTGTTCAAACTATAGAGGGATCTCCCTCCTATCATGTGCTTATAAATCCTCTCGAATATCCTTTTTAGTAGACTAAGCGCCTACGCGAATCAAGAAATAGGAAACTATCAAGCGGGCTTTAGAAAAGGCAGATCCACAGTCGACCAGATCTTTTCCCTCCGAATGATCATGGAAAAAGGGATGGTATTTAAAGTGCCATCACACCACCTCTTCATTGATTTTAAAAGTGCGTACGACAGCATTGAACGTCCAAAGCTGTACCAGGTAATGGAGGAGATGAAAATACCCTCCAAACTCATCAGACTAGTCAAAATGACAATGAAGGAGGTGACATGTGTGGTCCGTGTTCAATCTGATATGTCCCCTGAATTTGGAACAAGCAAAGGGCTGAGGCAAGGTGATGCTCTTGCCTGCCTCCTTTTTAATATAGCCCTCGAAAAAGCAATCAGGGACTCTGGCATTCAGATAACGGGCACACAACAGATCGGTCCAACTGCTTGCATATACCGACGACATAGATATTATTGCACGATCCCTGCCTCAACTGAAGAGTGCCTTCCTCTCACTCCAGAAAGCTGCATCATTAATAGGTCTCCAAATAAATGAAACCAAAACAAAATATATGTTTGTTGGAGGTGCCGCTGGCCCCCCAGGGGAGGACCTTCAAATAGGTCCGTTCTGCTTTCAGAAGGTGAAGGAATTTTCCTACCTTGGCTCTCAAGTCAACTCCTCCCATAGTATTTCGCAGGAAATAAGCAAAAGGATCATGGCTGCCAACAGGTGTTACTACGGCTTGGTAAAGCACATGAAAAGCAAATTAATCTCCAGGAAGTCAAAAATTATATTATATAAAACGCTCATACGCCCAGTACTAACATATGCCTCCCAGACCTGGACTATCTCCAAAAGGGACGAACACAATCTCCTTGTTTTCGAAAGAAAAATTTTAAGGAGAATTTTGGGGCCCTTGAGGGAAGGAGGTGTGTTCAGAAGAAGGAAAAATAGAGAACTATATGAATTGTATGGTGAGGCAGATGTGGTTCGGGTAATAAAATTGAACCGATTGAGCTGGGCGGGGCATGTGGCGAGGATGCAGGTGAACGACATACCAAGGAGATTACTCGAAGGAGAAATCGGAACGTCTCGGCGAGTCGGCAGACCTAAGCTGAGATGGCTGGACGGTGTGACCAACGACGCGAGGAACCTATTGGGAGTTCGCAATTTGAAAGCGGCTGCAACTAATCGCGATTCATGGATTAGGCTCATTGAGGAGGCCAGGACCCATTAGGGTTGTAGTGCCAAATAGATAGATAGATAGAATTTTTTCATTATTTTTCAATATTTTTTTTTTCAAGAATGATAAAGGGCATATCATAGAAATTGTCTGTCTTTGTTCCTCAAATAGCCAGATTTTCAAAAAGCTGATAATTCTTCTTTTGAAAATCAAGAAAATGAGCTTTCTGCTCCAGTTTTTATAGCCAAGTTCAGTCGGCCCACAGTGAATGAAAGAAGAAAATCTCTAGCCTTATAGATCGAATAATTCTTCTTCTTGTGAGGCAGAAGAATATCTGCCGAAGAAATAAAGTCTTTATATTTAATAATACTGCTAAGAAATAATTAGATCAATTTAATTGAAGCCTGCGACAATGGCCGACAGAAAAGTTAGTTTGTCGTCTTAAGTTAATATTGTAAGTTTTTTTATTCTTTCCAAAAATGTTTACACTTAATGTTTACATACAAAATACGTGAGTTTATTTGTAAAAATATCGTAAACAAAAATATAAGACACAATTTTTTTTAATTTATGTAATACAGACAAAATTTTAAAGCGGTCTGAAATAATACTTATGGCTATATAATTTTACTTTTTTTAAATGCTAATTATGTAAGAACTCTGAAATGATTAAAAGACATGCGACATTTTCACATTCTCATCAGTACATATATTCCTTCCTGGACTTTCATTAATTTATCCTACTCTGAGTGATAATTTGTTTTATATATTTCCGGTTTCATCATCAAGTAGAACCATTTATTAGACGATAATAATACTATTATCATATAATTAGCAAAATATGCCTAATTTAATAAATGTACTTTTCACTATTAATGCCATAAGAGAGCAAATAATATTGCAATCGTGCCGAATTTTCGAGGGTAATTTTTAACCGGAAGCATATTTTGAGGGTAACTCGAGAACGAAAAACATTTTATATATATATATATATATGATGTGTGGGTTGCGTGTGTGAAAGAGAGAGCAAAATATTTCAAACAATAAAATTCACAGGAAGCTCAAACTTGATATTCGGTTTAATTACCACCACCGTTCAGACCGTAATTTCCGGTCAAAATACATCAATCCGGAAGTGCCATTCCTTATTGAATAGTTGTTTTCAGTTTGCCAAGTTTTGTCAAAAATGGTTCCAATGATCTTCTTTAAATTTTGTATATATATATATAATCAATTTTATTTGAAAAGTTTTCACGGTAAAATTTATTTGGGGGGGGGTTGTGGAATGGAAACGTTAAGCTTACTTCTAACGTGTCCACTTTAGCAAAGATTAATGGCACTATCACTTATATATTATAATATCGGCCGGGTGATAAAATTTTTTAAAGATATTAAAGTTTATGAAAAAAATTAGTGGAAATAATAATTTTGTATTTATGAGTAAATAGATGATAACATATTTTAGACTTTATGCTTAAGATTTAGGGACAGAGGAATATCGAGTACTTTATACCGACCAAATATTACATAAATGTTTGTTCTATGGTGTGAGTGTATTTATTAGGATGAAAGTATTTATTAGAGAAATTGAAGTTATGAATGAAAACGAATGTGTGAGTGAGTAATGCCAGCGCTAATAACCAGCCATAAAGGAAAAATAATAAAAATATTCAAACGATTATTGGTAATAATCGTTTACAATAATCGATTATTTTTACTACAAAGAATAAGTTGTGAACAAATTGTGCAACCCCAGTGCATAATAACCGCGAGGTTCATTGCTCAAAAATTAAATAAAAAAATCATATAATATTTAGGAACAAAAAGCTTTGCTAGAATTCCGATTAAAGTAAATCGGCATTTTGTAATGAAACAGGTTTTTTGGAATTTTTACTCGAAAATAGTTTAACAATTTTTCTTTGAATTTGGAATGGTTAGTTACTGCACAGATATAAACCTATAACTTTTATTTGAAATATTATCCACCGAAAAGTGGAATTTTGGAATGTTCTGGGGGACCTATAGTTCGACTAAAATTTTAAACAGCCGCGAAAATTATTTTCTAAAGGAGTTTTAGATAGGAGAGGCATGTCAGGTAAACAATTATAATTGCCATCTTCATAATTGTTGAATTAATACGAACATCTTTATAATATAATGAAAGTCTAACTAAGCGTTTATCAAAAATTGTTGTCAATAGCAATAAAGAGAGAAGGTTGTGTGAGGGTTGCTCACAGATTTTACTTGGTTTAAATTCGTCACCTGTAAGATCTACTATTTCTAAAAGGGCTTTTTCAGTTTACGTGATTTTCTCTAAAACCGTTGCTGGAATTTATTTAACAATGTAATAGTGTATACATTTATCGCTATTACTTAAAGACACAGGGTGCCTTAATAAAATACAAATTGGAAAAAAATGTCTACATATATTTACATAGTAGGTATATAACTCCAATAATAATGACCCATGTTTACAAACGTAAATGATATTTGTTATTCCTAACAGGATTTACAATGGCCAATACTTTCCTATCTGAAATCAAATATTATATCAACCATACAATACTTATGAATAAGGTCTACACACAGAGACTATACTATATTTGTATAAAGCATGCATTATAATTCTCATTATATAATCATCTTATTTATTTGATAATAATTTTGTTATACGGTGATATATTAATAATATTACAATATAAATAATAATATTAATTAATGTATCATATAGAAAGTACAAATAGAAAGTATTGCTAATGGTATTGTTTATAGATTAACAACGTGATAACAATTATGAATTTATAATTATTTATTTTACCTGGTGATTCTTTATAGGTTAGGGAATTAATTAATAACCTGAAGGTGAAGGAGGTAATCATTTGTATAGTTCCATATACTGTTCTGTAAACAATGTGTAATTTTTAGACAATATTGAGTTTTAATTTAAAAGTTATGCAAAAATACATTTTTGTGGTTTGTAATCAATTCACTGTGATTTCTATCGTTGCGTAGAAATTGTCTTCAGTTAGAAAGTAAGTTATAAATCCCAGATTTATAAAATTATGAACCTTTTGAATAGTGAAACTTAAAAAACTTCATGTTTACCTTTTTCATTGGTTGTGAAATACTATGCTAGTAATTCTGAGTAAGACGGATAGCCTAACATGGCCGACCACTACCTTCTCACTCTCATTCTTCATACACTAACATGCTACATGCATTCTTCCGAATATTTGTAATTGTTGAATAATTTTAATAATAATAATAATTATACATATTTAACGTCTTTTTGTTTGACCTCACATTTTTCCAGAATCTGTCTCCTATGATGTTCTATATTCCTTTTCAATTCTGACTTTAATTTCAAATCACAAATTTAATTGTCATATTTTTTTTAAACTAGTAATGGTTATTAAACGTTTAGTTTTGGCAAGCCTTACAGATCGTAGGGATTATTGTGGTTTGCCTGAATGTTATTTGTTTGTCAAGGCTCTCTATCCCAAGCCCTTAGCAAAGCCTGTAAGACAGCCCTTAATTTAAGCCTTACACATAGGTTCCCATAACCAAACTAAATAAATTTTTCTGGCTAGTTAAAGTTGCACTATTTTCTACGAAGACCAACTACCTACTTCATCTTCAAAGTTATTTCTAGGCGTAACAATTTCTTATTTATCTTAATTCAATTTATTATTACAGCATTTTTTAAAACTTTCCTTTAATTCGAGCCCCACTTACTAAACCACCAAACTCATCCTAATAAAAGAATCTCTAGTTTTAAGAAAGTACAAAATTCACTTCAGAATTCAATCGAACATATTTATATAAGCGATAATCCTCCCACTACTTTAATGATTGGTATAGATCCAAAATGCGGTAGTTATATAAAATGAGTATGGCGAAGTAAACAATGTTAATGAAATTCAAACTTGATGCAACTTTCGATAACAATGTCAAATAGCGATATATGGTAACAATAATAATAATTTAAATACAAACGTCATTGTAATAAAAAAGGGTCTATTAAAATATCTAAGCATTCATTTAGCTTGTAAACTGTTTTGTATACACTGTAACTAAAGGCAGCATTATCTTATTAATTTGCACACAACATTTAAGCTTAACAAAAACCGAGGAACATTTTAAAATTACTAAATCACTAAATAGAATATTATGTAATGTAAAGAGAATTTTTTTTTTATTATTATTATTATATTAGGGTCAACATTCATAATGTCCTGACTTATATGCATGAGGGTGTGTGTGTGTGTGTGTCTGAATATAATATCTCAAAAATGAAAAATTGCAGGAAGCTCAAAGTTGGTGATTCTCTTTAGGTATCACTACCATATCTGACACGAAGGTTTCAGTCAAAATCCATCAACCGGAAGTGCGCATTTTAATTTTTAACGATCTTCTCGTAAAAGCTATAACGATATTCTTTAAACTTTGAATATTTTCTACAGACATAAATGCCTATCACTTTTATAAGAAACATTTTCTCAGAAAAATTGATTTTATTTTGTTTTAATTCTGGGTGAACAATAACGTTAAGACTTCCTCTAATCAGTACAATGTATGGTACTATATAATAATAAGGTACATTAGCAGCATTACTAGAATTCCAAATTTGAAGAATATCAATAAATTAATCAATATGTACACTGAGCATACTTAACATAAAGTATCCTTCAAAACATGCTATTTATTATACACTATTTTCTAATGCCTAATCACAATTTATAATAATTCCATTTTGTCATTAAGCACACACAGATATCGTAACATAACCTTATAACCTCCCGCACATATAAACAACCAACAAGTGTAACAGAAACATTGCTTTGAAGTGAACTTTCTACACGAATTTGGTGAATTTGCTCTGACGATGGATGAAAATCCGAAACTGTTCAGGAATAAAAGAAATATACATGCTCCGATGGATAAAATACCAGATAATATCAATTAACCTTAAAGTGCAACTGTATAAAATGGTATTTTTTGGAAATTTTTTGAATATGGATCAAACTGTTTTCTTTAAAATTTGAATACTAACGACATAAAGAGAGATAAACCCTAAACTGTAGTTTTTGCAACATTATTGAGGAAAACTTTATTTTAAAGAAGGTGGAGGGGGGTGTTTGTGCATGGCCCGCTCAAGGCATATTTTTCGACATAATTCCTCTAATACATATACTCATACACTTGTTTTATTATCTCTGTAGTAGTTATTTTTATACTGGCAGCAAAAAGCCATATAATGACTTCTTGAGTGTGAGATCCAATGGCAAAACTTTCGGCCTAATTTTTCAGCTTCAAGCGTTGATTGCGCAGTATGTAGGACAGCGTTATCCTGTGGTAAGAGTACTCCTTTCTTCTACAGACTACAACACCGCTGTTTCATGATCTTAAGCTTCAGATTATATTGTAATTCGTCTTCATTTGCTTGAATACTAGCATCAGTTGATGACGTTCAGCATTACACTCTTTCCGCACGTTGTAAATCTAATACACTTTGTTCGGCCAATGTTGAATTCATCAACCCACTTGGAAGAACTTCATCATACAATTTACATAGCGTTGTTTTAATTTTCGAGAGTAAATTTCAAATGAGCATATCTCCTCACAAAGTAAAAGTCATACCACTAAACACTATTCTTCTAAAATACAGATTTCTAGTGAACTTGCCAGGTTGAATATGAGTAGTAGAGGTTATATGCAGGCAGTGTATACATTACTTAAACTGATAAAAGAAATGCCAACTTTTGATACTGAACATATCGTTATTTTTACATAAGTATTTTTACTTTTTCTTACTTATATATTATTTTTAATTTCTCTTACGATTAAGAAAATACATGTTTTGAGGCCCCCTGAATACGAAAAAATTGTTTTTAGCGAATGGTCTATATGTGTGAACAAAATGTCACAAAATAGGTTTCAAGATTTTTGGAATTTTCTCGAAATCGACCATAATGATATCCATTAAACTTGGAATATTAACTGTACAGATATAAACCTATCACTTTTATTTGTAACATTTTTCTGAAGAAATAATTATTTTCTCTTACTCCTGGTAAAAGAAAATATTATAATCGTATCAAATTTTCGATATCGAGTTTTCACTGGAAATATATATGTTTTGAGGTCTCCTGACTCCGAAAAAGTAGTTTTTAGAAAATGGTCTCAGTGTATGAATGTGTCTTTTTCTTGAATATCAGCATCAGTTGATGAAGTTAGGTCGTTCCGCATGTTGTAAATCTGATATACTTGTTGAATTCGTCAACCCACTTAAAAGAACTTCATCATACATAATATGAACATATGAAATTACATGTATGCATGTGTCCATGTGTGTGTGTGTATGTGTGAACAACATAGCAAACAAAAAAATTGTAGAATGTAAAAACTTGATATTCTGTTTAGCTATGAAATGTATGTGGGGTGTTGAGTTGTTGTGTGTTTGTAGTAGTTGTTGGTGTAGCACGAGCGGTTTAGTAAAAGGGGCTTGTATTTGTAAGTTTTAAGAGAGAGAAGTAATAAGGATAATTAAGAAAACACTGGTAGATAAAATTCAATATATTCTTTAAAGATATTTAAATGCTATTCAATAACACAGCAATATGTTTATTAATTTACTAAAATTAGTTGGAATAAACTCTTATGTTATAACTTAAACTGCCACTGATTCTAAGAGAGCGAAAAACAAGTATTCTGCTTGAATGTCTGTTTTAAACTGTTTTTGAAGGAATGTCTTCAAATTGTTCGTTCAAATCTTCCCCTGTGAGAAGAAGGGGTAGACAATGCTAACAAGGTTCATGAACTCTTCCTGTAACTGTACTTCTTCTACCTGGGTTACCTTTTTGCCAACAAGCTCGCCTTTCTCTCATAATTTTCTTCAATTAAAATAGATATAATTTCTTGCATTCACCACCATGGAATCCGACAGTTAGTTATCTGACAAAATTCCTCAACCAAAAGTAGGGGAGATGGGGTTATGCTTTCATCTAAAACTATTATAATTGATTATACAATTCTATCATCTATATAATAATTAGAATTAAATAGGTTGCTAAAATTCCGAGTTTGAAGGAAATCGGTTTACTGGAAGTGCGATTTTACTGAACAGGTTTTCCAGTTTTCTGCGATGTTCTCCATAAAAATACCGACGATTTTCATTAAACTTGATCTCCTAACTAAAAATACAGTGATTTATCACTTCTGTTTGAAACTTTTCCAGAATCAATTAAAGGTTTTGGAAATGAAAGAAGTTGGGAGATTATAAAAATTATTTCTCCTGCTCATGTATCTTGAAGACAACTAAACATCTATTAAGAATTATATATGTTAGAATAAATTAGTCAATTATAACTATGTAAATTGCAGTAAAAGAAAGTTGTATGATTATTTGACATCAGATTTTTTTGTATTATAGTTATGTCTCTCTTTACTTTTTGAATAACTCACAATCCTAATGGAAGTTTTATGATAATCTCAGAAGCTTAGTACAAGGAATTAAAAAAGTTCAGCCTTAGATAGGGACAGCTGGACTAATCATTTTCTTCCTGAAGAGGCTAAGTCAAAACTCAACAGCAATGGGTCTAGCGTCTGTTGTTATTTTATTTACTTATTTTATTTTTTATTTTTTTTTGCAACTTTCCGAATAGTTTTGCAATTTTTTAATAAACTTGAAGAATTGTTAATATACATAAAGGTCTTTGTTGCCTATTTAACCATTATTTCATGATCTTGTTTACATTACACCCATTCCCCCATACAAAAGAAAATAAGCAATAATTCGGGCAGGCTGCCTTTGTATCAGTATTTATGAAATTTCTTAGATATTTTCATGGATCGTAAAAGTATGTCATCGTAGATTAAAAAAAAAAAAAAAAACAGCTGGTAATATTAGCAAGAATTTTCACAGATAATGTAATGTCCGATTCTCAATCAACTCTAAAATTATTTTAATTTTGTTTTCTTTTATACAAAATATTAACTATTGAGTTAAATATGATTATTTTTCTGCAATTAAAACTATTTAAATAAAATCTGATGTGAAAAATTCACAAGCTTGTACTACAATTAATACAATTATAATAAATAGGCAAATGTTGTTGAAACTTGAAATTTTAATCCAATGTTTAGTTAACCTAACATAAATAAATTAACGATAGCAAGTGTAAATATTGGTTTTCAGCACAAGCAGGTGATATTTAATTATGATAACAGAGTACAGTAGATGACAAGTCTGTAAAACAATCTAGACGCTGTCATCTGGACTCCTCTGTTATGATAATTCAAATAATTACAAGCATTGCTGAGAACCTCAACAAAGTCAACCTCCTAAAAACCCCGATTTTCCCGGTAAAATTTGCCAATAAAAGTGATTGAACTATGTCAATGTAGTAAATAACCTTTGTTTAATGGAAGACATGAAAAATTTAATAATCCATTCAGTATGATTAGTTTTCCCTTTCGGATGACGGATTTTGACTGAAACTAGCCGGACCTCGGTTGTTATCTAAATGGAAAATCAAGTTTTACTTTGGTTTTATTGTTTGTTTGTTTTTTTACACGCACAAAACCACCAACATTGGATACGAATTTTTTTTTTTCGTACATAGGGAATCTGAAACGTTGTATTTCGAAAACGGTATTGAATTTAGAAAATTTAATAAGAACGCTTCATCTAAAGAGTGTAGTATGCAGATTTTCAAAGCAAACGTCTTCGATTAGGAGACTTGGAATAGTTGTTGTGGTTTGGTTCCGTATAGCTAGAAAGCATCAGAGATATTTTCCGTGATAGCATGCTTCTTTTTGTGATCATTGACCGCTTTCGGGAGTTCGCCTATCATCAGGATGTTTTTGTCAAAACAGGGTGATAACATAGACTTGCAGAGAGCAAATTTAGTTGATACACAGAGTAATATATAAATGTTATCACACTGTTTTGAGAAAAATATCCTGATGATGAGCGAACGCCCGAAACCGGTCGATGACCACAAAAAGAAGCAGGCTATCATGGAAAGTATCTCTGAGTCATGTAATAGTTGTTTGATACGGAACGTGTCATTGAAATACCTTCGATATACACCAGCTATATTACTTTCAGTAATTTAAAGACACGTTTTATTTTGTTATTCATTATTGTTTTATTATATTGTTATTTCCACATTACAAGATTTAATTGATAATAAACCACAAATTTTAAAATAGATTTTTTTATTATCCTCAAAATCATCTTCTCATAATTTATATTTTCATTATCATAAGTTCATAAGCTCCATACTTTTATGAATTCAATCACATAAAATAATTTTCTTAATTCAATTAGCTTTATTAATACAGAGTATAATTTAAATCACAATTATTTAGTTATCTAAAAGTAGAATCAAGTTTTTGTTTGATTAGTCATAAGAATTGACCTTAGTAAATAGAGAAGCTTAAATTATGTTTTTCATTACATATAAACTATAATTTTACATGCCATATAATACTGTAACCACCTATTATGGAAGAAAGTAATAAAATTAATGAATTATATGGATCTACTTTGTAATTTTCTACAATATTTACTTTCCATATAATTATTTTTATGACAATGTTCATTTTTCAAAACAAAACAAAAAAAAAAACAGTAATTTTTACTTTATAATATCTTCCTTATAATTAAACACAAAAGAAAGTAAAATAGCTTTTCATCAGCCAACATGAAACTCATATGCAAGAGTTCTCTATACAGTAATAGTGAGTAAACTTGCTGGATAGCATTGCCCTTGGTTACCATTGTGGATTTTATTATCATTATCTTTTTCTTAATTTAAATTAGAAGCACTTAAAAAAAATCAAACTTAACCTGCTATTTCTGCGGTAGTAATGATAACGAACATTCATTTTATTTTCTAACTGTCTACCCTACGATGGCAGAGATACTTAATAATAAATACTCTTATATCTCTGAGCTCTCAATTGACAATTTGTTTTTTGATTGGGGAAAAGCTTTAGTGATCTATTGTAGATTCGCATAAATGAAAGAGACTTGAATTATTAAATTAAAATAGCATTCATTCACTTTGATATTTCTTAATAAATAGTTCATTTTATTTAAATCATTAAATAAAATATCCTTATATCCTTCTTCAAATTCTTAAAGTTTATATTTAAAGTTCTCAGTTAATTTTTATATAAATTTTGTTTAATGTTTATTTGTCTTAAGTAAAGTTAAAAATTTAGAATTTTAATAATAAAAATACATATTATAAATTACAATTAATCATGTATATACTTGTAAACCACAATAAGTCCTCTCATAACTGGCAAATGAACGGCAAAATTCTGCCTTTATGTGTACTATTATTTTTTAATAATTAATTATTTATGTTAAAAAACACTTTAAATTCAACTTTATTTAAATTTATGATGTTTTTGCCCAATTATTGATTGATTTTTAATTTGCCAAGGAACATTATTATTTCTAATCTTATCTAATCTAGAACTCGGGCCTCCAAAGGAGGTTTAGCAATCAGGCCACTGCTGAGCCCATTGTGCAGTCCGTAGAATACCTCATCTCAGCCCTGTATCATGAAAAATCGCCAGGGCTGAGGCGAGTGAAATTTCTGAACCCACATTCGGCTCCAGATTGTGGGCACCAAATTTCAGGAATCGTCTGCGAGCATAAAATGCACGCACTCTCCAAAAAGGTGAAATGGTGTTTCATCCTTTTGGCTGCATTTTCTGCAGAGTGGGTCCGCAAAGAGACCCATATTACGAAGATGTTTCCTAAAAAAGCAATGTCCTGTGACTAGGGCAGTAATTCTCCTTAGCTCCACTTTTGTTCTGCCGAAGAGATACGTTGTGCGAGTCTTTGAGGGACCCTCCAAGAAAAACTTACAGTGCCTTAGCGCCGCAGTATTTCTCCACAGGCAATTCTGTACAGGCGATGCTGTAGAAAAGCTCCGGGCCAATGGGCGTTCGTGAGGCGCCCTTCTTTGCCACCCTATCGGCCTCTTCGTTAATCTCGAATGTCCTTCTGCCCCCTACACCGTTTAGTCGAAGGCTAAACTTTATTATTTTGCAAATACTTCCTTTTATTTTAGCAACTGCCATGGTTAGCGTCTAAGTTCTTCTTTATCCTTTCCTGAATCAAAATTTTTGTTTTAAAATTCAGCAAATATCTACCCATGAAGGAATGTTTAATAACTTTTAACATTGCAACTGCAGAAGAAGCCATGAAATCAATCTCTATTACACAATGAAAGACAAATATTATTATGTCATATATGCTCAGTTTTACCCGGAAACCTTGGTGAAGTGTTATAGGGTGAAAACTATATGACAATGGGATTCAGGTTCTATCATATTCCCACTAAATTGCACACGTAGAAAATAAAAATAGTAAATAGTCCCAAGTATGCTTGGGGGAGTATGAACAGCCATCATTTCATCAACTGTAGTTAAATACAAAAAAGTTTATACCTATGTATGAATATAAGATTTTAAATACAAAATAAAGTATACCAATTTTTAATTAAAAAAGAGAAAAGTGTTTGACTAAAGTTTGTTTGTCCGGTAGCGCATTGAGAAAGGAAATGCTCTTTTTAAAATATAATTTCATCAAAGAGAATAAAATAAAATATAGGGCGAACATTAAAGACTATTTCTTCTGCCCTTCACCATAACTATCGACATCACGGACTTTAATATCAAAACAATACAACAACAAATCGCAAAGGCATCAAAAGATATATTGTTCTGGAGATGATTATGGAAAGAAATAATCAGCACAGATCAAGCTTGATCATTTTGCTCTCAAGATCTTCTCTTCTCCGCTAAGAATTATAGCTAGGTATATACGACAAGTAAGAAAACGAAGGTATATACGGCAGGTATATAGAAAAGAACCAATGTATCCATTCTTACAAATTGTTTATTTTGGGTTGTTTGGAAGAAGGCTAAGGGAAAAAGATGGAAATACTTGCAGCCTTGAGGAATATATTATGAGAGAATATGGTTCAATATTTTGTGTCTGAACTGAATGAAAGGATTGTGGATGGCTATTTCGTGGCAGAGTGGATTAGAATGGTAGTCTAGAATGGAGAGGAGTTTCCACAGACGATTTTGGATGAAGTAGTGTACCGGGATGTCGGAAGATTTTATTGGAGATGAACGTTGTCACGGCGAATCAGTCGCAGGTTTCAGGAATTGTTTTGGTTTGTCGCGTCTGTAGTTTCATAATGTTACTGCTACTAGTCTGACTCCAGGCGTGGTCTTCAATTTACTTTTCTTTTTCATTTAGTATTTGGTGAGCTTATCTATTGTAGATATAAGTCAGTTAGTAATAGTGTCGATTCTCCGTGATTATGTGTGCAGAGCAACAACATCCACTTGGTTGATATGAAGAATTTCGGAAGTGTAAGTAATGAACAGGACGGGACCAGGATAGAACCTTGAGGAGTGCCTGCTGCTATTGGTTCGGAATTAGAGGAGGGCCGTGCCCCTAGTAATGTGTAAACGGATATCCAGTTCTTTCATTTTCGAGTTCTTTTACACTCAAAACACTCATTATAGTCCACGCTAAAACCTTTTCCATAAATGGTGAAACTCAAACTTGTTTTTCCATTAAAAACAAGTTCACAACAGTAAGAGAAAGTAAGAAAGAATAGGATAAGAGTTATTAAGAATAAGTTTCGTGTTTTAATGTTAGCGCTTAGCGCTGTATAGGAAAGAGGTTATACGAGGTTATACGTAATATATGTCGATTGAATATAGCACGTGGAGGGGGCGTCGGTCTTGTTATAACAATAATAATAATCGAGCAACATCTTTTGAAGCAAAAAAAATAAACTAAAAGAAATTTTCTGGTTGTTATATTAGCATGTATCCATGACCGCTCATGTAACAATGACCGCCATAATAAACTGACATGTAATTTATTTTATTTCTTATGTTGTTAATAACATTCGATATCGACGGCTGCCCTTAGTTCAGCTTGATCAACTCATAAATGTTCATTTAAAAAGTGATGTTTTAAAAGTGTGATATTTTTACGATGTAATTGACGCGACCATCAAACACTCCATTATAGTTCACTAGAGCTGACCTAATTTATTAACAAATATGTCTACCTACTATTTTAATCACGTTTAAGGTTATATATTATACAATCGTTGGCAACAATGACACATAGTAATATCCAACTGGGGCCAGTTCACGATAACATAATAACCATGCAAGGAAGGACATTTTGGCATGGTTTCAGCACATAATATACCTATAGTTTTAAGAAAGTTTTATATAGGTTAATATTCTATTATTTGCTCGCAGACTCAGAGAGCAACCGGTGTACACGGCACATGGCGATAAATATTTATAGTGGTCAATTTTTACAAATATAGAGGAATTAAATATTAAGTAAAAAAATCTTGACAACAAAAGTTTTTCAAATTTTGGAATTTTACGTATCTGTTGATTAAAACAATGCAATTTAAAGACAGTTTAATGTATAGTTATAATGTCATTTAATAAAAAGTAACAGAAACAAATGAAAATACAATTTTTAACGCGGGGAGAATATCTTTGAATTGGATGAATATCGCATGATTTAAAAATCATACAAGATCTTACTATTTTCTCGAAAAGCCCCCCCACCCAAGAATGGGATGATTCTTCCCTAAAAAATAAAGTTTGATTAAGTTTCTCTCTAGATTTAATGTTGAAGATAATTAAATATTTAATAAATACTGAAAGTTTGAAAAAATTAATCGATTTTTTTTTTGTCTCTCCCTCGACGATCTAATTGGTCATATGTGGAACCCAAAATTCCTTCCTTCTAACATCTCCTATCACTCCAATCACCTTCACGGAACTCCCGGACATCCTTCATCCACCTCTTGTGAGACCTTCCTCGCTTCTTCGGGACCTTCCACTTGGCTTGTATTCTAACATTTTCATCGGCCATCGCACATTACCCATTCTCTTTACATGACCGTACCAGAGCAATCTCTTCTTGTTTCGATTGAAAAACAACATATTTTTTTTCTGCATGTATACGATCCCTTGTTTGAACATTTGGAATTCGCTGCAAACGCGAAACAACGCAGCTTCCCCTTCAGAAATCCATTTCTAGGGCTAAGAGCTTCCGAGCCATTTTTCTTTTTTATTGTCCAATTTTCGCAGGCATAAAGGATTGTACACCCAAAAGGAATGAGCTGTATATCTTTTTTTTAGTAGACAGACTAACATTTTTATTCCAGAGTACCGAATTCAATATGCTAGTACCTTTCTTCCTTGATTTATTCTCAACTGGATGTTTTTGCCAGAAGAACCTTCCTGAGAATTTAAGACCCTGAGATACTTACACTCTGAAATGCGTACTAAATTCCAGTCCTCTTTAATAGGAAGGACGTCTACCCTACTGTTGAAGGCCATGTATTCTGTTTTGACTCTGTTGACTTCTAGATCCCAAGCGGAATAAATTTCAACCAATTAACGCATCATGTAACTGAGATCCTCTGGATCTGATGCGTTCACAATTTGGTCATCCACAAACTGTAGGTTGTAGAGGCAACTACCTTCATTTATTTTTATCCCCATTCCATGGCACTTCCTCTTCCAGTCTAAAGATATTAGGAGGAAAGAAGAGAAACGCAGCACTCTTATTTCAGACCTTTTGTAATGGGGAAAGCTAAGGAAATATCGGTTTCCAACTTAATTTGTGCCTTCGCTCCATTATATAGGTTCTTATTAGTGCTTATAAGTTCCTTACTTATGCCACTCAAATCCAGAGCTTCCCAAAGTTTCCTTAGCGGTACCGTATCATACCGTGGCTTTTTCGAGGTCCACAAAAGCCAAATTCACCACTTGACATGGGCTAACCTCGTTTCTAGCTATTGAATCAATGAAAAGATATGATCGGTAAATGTTCTCCGAACTCTGAAACTCTGCTTGGTTTCAACAATTATAAATGGTTAAATCAATAGTTCAATGGTTTAATCAATTATAAATATTAAATTGCAATAAAAGATAGTTGTATGGCCGTTTCATACTGAATTTTTGTTTCATTCCTTTTTTAAAACCAGGAATTTTCTTTTTCGCTCAAATACCAGGCATTACTTGTATAGATTCTGCTGCCATATTATTATTTCTATAACAAGACTTGTGTACTTAAACAAACAAACAAAATCACAGGAGTATCCCCAATAATTCATCTGAGGAAAGTATTTCTTTCACAATCAAATAACAGCCAGTTTTCCAGAGGCTAAAGTCTGACTACTGATCAGATGTTGTTGGATGGAGGCGAATAGCAAATATATTTCACCCACACATTATTCATTATAATACATCAAATATACATTACCCTTACTAATACATAGTGTACGTAATAATACACTACTCCTACTAATAAATCAAATAAGAAATCCATGGCCAAAGGAGGTAAACGAACTCTGTATCAATAAAACACCTAACTTGCGGACCACATTACTGTCAGTAGACATAATGATATATATTTATTTATCAAATAGTATTTTTTTTTTTTTAGTTTCTCTTATTCTAGGAAGACGAAGTATCGCGATCTTGCCAAATTTTGTTAACTGGGAGTATAGTGAAACCCCACCCAGGCGAGATTTTATTTTAAACAAAAGAAGAAGCGAAGTGTCTTAGGTGGTGTAAACAGCATTCCTAAAGACCAACTGTTTTTCCCTCACATAAAATCACAGACACTTGAATAGTAATTTAAAATGTCAAATTTAATAGTAATACTATAATTTATTGATCAGATATTTTAACTGGAGTAAAAAAATAGTTGCATAAGTTATAAATCTTAATTTATTACAATGTACCTCTTATTAATATTTTGTTTATAAAAACAGTTACAAACAAGTTATAGTTTTAAGAATGAAGTTATAATAATAATAATATTTATAAAGGTTGATTAATAGCCTCTACGTTTGTTAAATCTTTTCTTTTAACACGTTAATTATTCCATTGTGTGCCACTTTCATTTTTAATTTTACCGCAACTACGTATATACGGCAAATAGATAACTTTTCGTTTCATTAAGGCAACTTTACTTTCTCTTTTGTTATCTTGGACAAAAATAAATTTAAGGCTAAAAAATTATTAATTTACTTATTAGTAAATTTTATATTTAAATTTTCGGTAAACCAAAAAAAAAAAAAATTATTTTTAAGACGTAAAATAATGGTAAAAAAAAAAAAATACTTTCATTGATCTCCCATCTAGCTAATTGACCTCAATCAGGAAAAAGTGAGTCCAGTAAGATATACGGAAATGGGGCGCTTCTAATACACCGGAACTGGTTCTTCCACATTTCCTTATATCATAATTTGAACACAGCCCACTCTCCCACCACTCGTGGCATCTTGTACACCGGGCAGTTCTATGGGCTATAACCAGCTTCGTAACACCTTTACTGCATTCTTTGATAACATTTCATTTACTTTATATAGTCTTCCTTATTTAAAATAAAAAAACTGGTTAAAAAATACATTTTTTTTTGCGTAGTTCTATGCTTCTTTTTTTTTGGTTAATAAATAATGTAAATATTAAGTGACCTGCTTTATTCCGCGTCTTTTTTTTTTTCATAAATCTACATTTATTAATTATTTCTTAATTAAAATTAACGATCTAATACACATGAATTTCTACACGTTATAGTAAAGTAATTCCTATTTTTTCAGGCGGGCTTAACACGTCCAACTACCAGATTAGGTGTCGTGGACGGGGGCGGAAGCACCTACTTTAATATTAACATTTTTTAAACAAATATAAAATTTAGTTATACGCTGGACTCGAACTGGGGTCCTCCCACTTACAAGTCCATGCTCATAACCAATACACCAACACCCGCACCTCTAAATGTTATAATAAGAAGTAATAATGCTCAAAGTGATTACATTATAGTCAAAAGACAGCGCCAATAACATTGAATAAACCCAATAACATTTGAGATCAATTTGTAACAGATTCCTTAGTACCGCTTAAAAATCAATTCTTCATGAACAAATATTTTGAAAAAAAAAAGATACTTTATAACTATGCAGTATTTCCAGTTTAAGGGGAAAAAAAAATCTGGTGTGAAACACTCACACAACTTTCTCTTACTCCTGTTCTCAAAATTATAACTGACAAATGTTATAGTTTGTGTA
>JAAEAF010005670.1:0-61055 GCA_011037195.1 Triatoma infestans | reverse complement strand
ATTTGCTAAAAACTACTTTTTTGGACTCAGAGGACCTCAAAACGGAGATTTCCGGTGAAAACTCGATATCGAAAATTTGACACGATTACAATACTTCCTCTTACTAGGAGTAAGGGAAAATAAGAAATCCCTATTATAAAACTGCATTCCCAAGTGTTGGAATTTTGACCAAAACCTTAATTCCATTTAGGTACAAATTTGAGTCAGCGAGTTTTTCCTTTTTAAATAATCACATACACAAACATATATATTTATATGTATACATAAAACTTTTTTTTTTTACATTCTCTAGGAATAAACATACATTTCTGGCAAATGATAACTCAATTGGAATATTTCATTTATATATTATACTTTGTCGTAAGAGAAAGTCAAACTTGGGTATTATAAAGTATTCTATTGGAAATCTTTCTTAATTCTATTAAACACACAATACAAACACCGTCTTCAATTCATTTTACCAATCGATTTCATGTTTTAAATTTGTTTGCATTCAATAATATGGTTTTATCACTCTTCAAAAACATTAATTGAATTTCATTTATCATTTAAATGCCCACCAAAGGTGGTTGCCCCCCCCCGACCACTGGGTACGAAAATAGAAAAAAAAATTGCTGTAAAGTGGTGCTCGTGCAACTAATTTTGAATCGAAACTTTCTTGGGGACTCCTTCTCTTTCCAAAAAAGGAATATCAAGATTTGTACTCTTTTTGAGTAACGTAGTTTCTTTAGAACACCATATATGTGTAAAACCATTGTACGCAGTGGCGGCTGGTCCATATTATATTCACTTTCACACGTTAATCTCATGGAAAAATTCTTAGTTAAAATATACATGATTCTTACTACGATTTGTGAAAATCATCTACAGCTGGTTAAGATGAATTCTTGTTTTTCAACACCGACACTGGAGCCGCTATTTGTACTCTAATCGTTCATGAGCCTAAGTGCGGACATCGCAAATTTGAGTAGAGGGTTGGTAAGATGGGAGAGATAAATAATTGGTATTGTGATAAATTGGAAGGAAATTTGATTGGAAAAAAACCCGGGCAGAGCGTGTTGTGCATTAGCGGGTCGCTTCAAATATTTTTAGTTTTAAAAACTAAAAGTATATTTTTTAAAGTGAACAAACTGAATCAATCTAATCAAAGAAACCTTTTCTAGAAATAGTTTCAGATTATACAAGTTTACAACCATAAAGAAAGTTTTAACTTCTTTTTTTTTAACTTAAACTAATTTCCAATTTACCCGCAAATTCATATTAGATTGCGATCTAGAAAAATTGAATTGAAACATTTTAAAACTTTCATTCTACATAATGAAGTTGTTAATTGTAATGAGTAACTATTTAAACTTACCCAGTTGCTGATATATCTTTCTAATTTAATTCTTTCAAATAATATTTTCATATTAGGGCAGCGGTGCTGGATTTGAACCTGGAACCTTTGTGTTTCAATCTCATTCCAACCCGCCATTTTTGTAGGTTTAGTAAACAACACCAGCTGGTAAAGTGAAGGTTAAAGTAATGTTATAAATCTTTTGCACCGCTTACCTGTTGTACCACTGAACTGGTTTACAGTTTTTTAATCTAACCGATTTTGGTTTACTAACTGCATAACACTGGTTATACAACTTATTCCTAAAAATGTTAAAATACATAACAGATAAAATGAGTTTCGTGCACGAATGTCAACAACGTCTTTTCCTCATTAATATCAAGCAATAATGTTGGTAAATAAACTTTTACTTGCGTATTATTCATAGCATTTTCAACATTTTTACTTTGTCTTACTCCTAGTCAAAGAGGAAGTATTGCGATCGTGTCAAATTACTGATATTGAGTTTTAATCGGATATAACATGTTTTGAGGAGACCTCCTGAGTAGGAAACAAAATGTTTGTAGCAAATGGTGCGTGTGTGTGAACAAAATGTCTCAAAAAGGAAAAAAAAATCAGGAAGCTGAAACTTGGTATACTTTTAGGTAATATCACTGCATCTAACACGAAGGTTTCGGACAAAAAAATCCATCAACAGAAAGTGCGACTATTGAATTTTTTTTCTTCAGTTTTTCGCAATTTTCTCGAAAACGGTTCCAACGATTTTCATTAAACTTCGTATAATTATCGACGTACACAAATACCTATCATTTTAATTTGAAACATGTTCTCAGAAATATTATTTTTGGGGGAGGGGGTTCTGGGGAAACAGTAGCTTTAGGATTTCCTCTAAAGTATCACTTCAATAAAATTTATGGTTCTACGGCCTATATAATTTTAGTAAATTAGAAGCATTGCAAGAATTCCAAATTTGAAGAACATTGGAAACCAGGAAATATGATTTACAGAATAGGTTTTTGAGAGTTTTCGAATTTTCACTAAAATTCTACTACAACGATTTTCTTTAAACTGAATATTAACAGCACCAATATAAATCTCACTTGTGTTTGTAACATTTTTAGAAAAAAAAAATCTGGTATGAAACACTCACACAACTTTCTCTTACTCCAATTCTCAAAATTATAATTGACAAATTTTATAGTTTAGTGTCC
Organism: Triatoma infestans; assembly: GCA_011037195.1. NCBI lineage: Eukaryota > Metazoa > Arthropoda > Insecta > Hemiptera > Reduviidae > Triatoma > Triatoma infestans. The sequence goes on along the minus strand of JAAEAF010005670.1, from coordinate 58,508 downwards.
AAATTTAATGAAATTCGTCAAAAACTGAAAAATTATTCAGTAAAGGCGCACTTCCCGTATTTTGCGAAAAAATCCCTTTTTTTTTTAGAAAAACGCAAAAAAGTAATAAAAAAAAAAAAAACTAGTAAAGTGGTACTTCCGGTTGAGGAATTTTGACAGATAACTTACAGTCAGATCCCATGGTGATACCTAAACGGAATATCAAGTTTAAACTTTCTGCGGTTTTTCATTTTTGAGGTATGCAATTTTTTGGACTCAGAGGACCTCAAAACAGATATTTCCGGTGAAAACTCGATTCGAAAATTTGACACGATTACAATACTTCCTCTTTCTATAGGAGTAAGAGAAAGTAAAAAAATATATCCACGGGGGTTTCGAAGGGCCGCCATGTTTTGATTATACAGTCGCTACAAGCTTTCTTGGTTGTGGCAGAAGGCTTCTATATGGTTTCCTCAGGTTCATATATATGCAAAACCTCTATAACATTTACTTTTTCGCCAGCCTAACTAAACATTGGCAAAACATTGCAATTTATAGAAATTTGGAATTTTATGAATTGGAGTAAGAGTAAGTTGTGTAAGTGTTTTGCACCAGTTTGTCGTATTATTATTTCTTTTGTGTACGTTTTGCAAATAACCTTATTTATTTCATACAAATTTTAGGATATCAGAAGATTGTTAGAATGAGACTACTTATGAATTTATTACGACTTTAACTTATATTGTGTCTTCTATCTTTTTTTTTTTTTTGCAATTACGCCGAAACTACATTAAATAATTTTTGATATTTAGCGTAATTGGTATGACAAATTGGATTAAAGTATAGCAAGGTTTTATTTGGTTTCTTAAAAGGAAAAGAAGTTTGAGAAATTTCTCTGTATTTTATCAAACTGATACTATTTATGAAAAATAGATAATCACGATAAAAATGTTATGCAATAAATCTACAATAATTTGTATTATTCCATTTTATTTCTTGAAAAGTAGATTGTTAGAAAGATACGTAAAAAAAAAGTAGACCTGAACTTTTTGAGTAAACTTTTTTTAAAAGATGGATCAGTCAAGCATCATTAGTCGCAGCCCTGCTGTGCTGTTCCTGAACTTTGGACTTCTGAATCCTTGGACTCTGCGGATTTAAAGTACCTTTAATAAGACCACCGAAACGTCTTCTGAGCAAATAACCTTATTTATTTCATACAAATTTTAGGATATCAGAAGATTGTTAGAATGAGACTACTTATGAATTTATTACGACTTTAACTTATATTGTGTCTTCTATCATGCGGAAACCATAACCCCACTTCTCCGCCACAAGCCGCCTTGAATGAAATGAATTTTTTCAGGGCAATGTTACAAACAAAAGTTGCAGCTCTTAATATGTGTAATTGATATAGAAAGTTTCAAGAAAATCGTTGGAGGAAAGGGAATAGCTAAGTAGCGGAGGAGGCGGGTTCGAGTCCAGCTTTGCTACCCTTAGATTTTTTCTTCCTAGGAGCCTCTCAGCTCACTGTTCGCGAGAGAACACTATCCGGAGACCGGCAGTGCACTGAGAAGGCTCCGGACGCGAATGACCATAGATGTTGACGCGCCTTAAATTTAAAAAAAAAATCGTTGGATCCTTTTTTGAGAAAATCACAAAACTGAAAAATTTTTCCAGAAAGTAGTACTTCCGGTTGAGAAATTTTATAGATAACTTGATAGATTCCATAGTAATACTCAATCCGAATATCAAGTTTGAACTTTCTGCGATGTTTAATTTTTGAACCACAAAATGTTTTTGCAGTTCACATAACAAACACACATACCATTTTCTAAAAAACACTTTTTTATATCGAAAATTTCACACGATCACAATGCTTCCTCTTTCTCAGATAAAAATGGGATACAATGTCATTGTAATATTTATACTGGTAGAGTTTCATGTGTTAAAAACGAGATTCATATGTAAAAACGTACTTCCGGCCATTCGATTTTCTTCAAATTCGAAATATTGGCATCATATTTGATTCTATTTAATGTTATTTAGATGAAACAATTATATAATAAATTGAAATAGCTTGTTTAAGTTCTTCCGGTTGAAGAATTTTGCCCTAAATCTTTGTGTCTGATACGTTGGTGCTATCTAAACGGAATACCAACTTTGAATTCCTTGCGACTATTCGTTTTTGAAATATTCTGTTCACACACGCATACAGACCTTCGCTAAAAATATTGTTTTCGTATTCAGGGGACGTCAAAACATGTATTTCCGGTGAAAAACTCAATTTCGAAATTCTGGTACGATCGCAATACTTCCTCTTACTATGTATTAGTACTAGTAAGTCAACAAGAAAACTTGATCCTAACCTTACTAATTACTAACTATTACTAAATATTAAGAGGAAGTAGAATGTAAATAATATTTGTGAATTTTAAAATTGTTTAATAAACTCTGCTTTATAGGTGAAGATTAGAATAAGAATTTTCCTTTCCATAATCGAAAGCATCTTGTATTAGGCGCCTGAAACCTGGACCGTCTCCAGAAAAATTAAGAGTACGAAGATGGAGGTGTCAAAGAAGACGAGAGATGAAATTAAGAAGATGAGAAATGAAAGAATATGAGTTGAGAATCATGTAACAGATAACAATAGGAATATTTGGAGCAGTGGTGAAGAACATGTTAAACTGGCATGGTACAATTTTAAGTGAATACCACCAAGAACAAAAAAAGAAACCGAGAAGTAGGAAATAGGATCTTGGAGGAAATGGTAGATGGTTGCTTCATGGTTGGTTAATGACTGGCATCGTAGGAAGAAATGGAGAGGTGCCTTGACCTAAACGGTAAACTTTAAGAGAAGGAAAAAACCTATACAAGAAAAAAGTTAGGATCAAGTCTTCTTGTTGACTTAAAGTTCTAGGCAATCTTTGCAGAAGTTATCATGCACTGATTCAGTAAATACTAGACAATCATAGTTAAGTGAAACTCCTGTTTTATGTAATCATTTTAAACTTCAATTTAAAATCAAAATTCAAAATTCAATTTTAACATTTTTTTTTTTTTTTGTTAAAACTTATAAAAACATTCCTTATGGAGAACTCAAAAAATATATTTAACAATTTAAAATTTATAATGTAATAAAATTTCTATAGCAACAGTTCCTTAACTTTCACTGATCTCAGGCATCATTTCTTTTTGAAAAAAATATGGCCACGCCTACATTAGTGAGAATTTTTATTGCTTTTAATATTTTTTTCGGCTGATATAATAGTAATATTGTGGTAATTTTAAAAGTTATTATTATAAATAATATGCTGAATACCTTTAAGGAAAAAAAGTTAAATATGGCCTAAATACATATTTATCTACTGAAATGTTTGGGTGAGTAACGCAAACTATGCCTAGGTAAATCTTTTTAGTTGCGAACCATTATAAACATGTCTGTTTCTATTAGGTATATGTCGGCATTTCGTTTTGCTTTCCTTCATTGATAGGTAATAACTTTAAAAATTACGTATTTGCTTTCTTCTTTAAAGCTTTCTTTATCGTTTCCAGAATCACAGATATATAATTTTTGAGGTCAGTTTTAACAGCGCAATAACTAACGACACAATATTTATGTGGATTTTATTCTCTAATAAACATATTATCTCCTTCACATTTATATACGTAAAATTAACCTCTGAAGTGGGCTAGCCACTTTTGTGGGAACCTTGGCGTCCTTGCTGCTATCCTAGCCTAACATCCAACATTCAATACATATAGCTCTTACAGAGGTAGTAAAGGTTCAGCTAAGATGGGTGCCTGGACATGCAGGTATTCAGGGTAATGAGACAGCTGATCAACTGGCAAAGAACGGGGCAAATACTCCTTTCTAAGGTTCAGAGCCTGTCGTGGGGATAACCATTTGACCGGTCCGTGCAGCTATTGGAGATTGGCTCCGAAGCAAGCACGTGAACTCTGGGGTGTTAGCCTAGGGGCAATGTTCAATAAAAAGATGATGCTTAGCCTGGATCGCTCTGGACCAGATCTTTTTGGTCACAGGGCTATTTACGGGTCATGGTAGGTTCAGGAAGCTGCTGAAGAAGATGGGGCTAATAGGATCGGAACCTAGTGCAGACTGTGTCAGAAGGAGGAGGAAACGGCCCACCACCTGCTTTTGATTGCGAAATGATATGAAACCTTTTGTAAATGCGACCTGGGGAGATAGTGACGCAAAAAGATCTAGTGGTGAAAACCCTTAAACTCCGTAGGACGGGAGAGTTCACTTACTAGAAAATCGGGGATGGTACAATAAGCCTTTGTTGGCTGCGATTCCGAGATATAGCCCACCCGAAGTTGAAATCTAATCTAATCTACAGGGGTAGTTAATTTATGCAATACAAGCAAACTCTAGTACCCAGCGTACACACTAACCAATAATTACACTTTACTTCGCTTTACAGACGACTACATTCTAGATACAAAAACTAACGCCTCAAGGAACCACAATAGATCTTCTAGTCGCAGTGAATTTGGCTTTACAGCTACTCCTACAAGCATCCAACTCTAACAAATAAAATTAAGGGATTTCCTAATAATTAGTTTTTCCAGCGATTTGATCTTATTATGGTAAAAATTAATATCAGCTCAAGTATAACTATGCTAGTCGTGAGAAAAGCAATAAACTACACGGTAAAAACGCATTTGCGTTTGACAGGATTTGATCTAAAACTTCCTGTCCCATTCTAAGATGACGTCTAATTGGAATTGGAATTTTCAGCTTCCTGCGTTTTCAGAAATTTGCTCAAACACATATACAGACCATTCGCTAAAATCTATTTTTGGTTCTTATTCTGAATTTTTTGAAATTTACTGAGAAATCATGGGGGCCGTTTTCGAGCAAAATCGTGATAAACTAAAAATCTCTCTCCCCTCGCATTTCCGGTTAACCAATTTTTCTAACTTAGTATTTTAAAATCCATAAGACATTTTCATGGAAAGTAAGCTTGGCGTACGAAAAAACACGTCTGATGGATATCCATCATAGAGACGATACCAAAAGTTGAGCAAAGAAAATCTTGTTTTCATTCATATAGGAAACTCTCAATTGCCTGTGACAACTGTAGTAACTAACACTTGTGTCGTAATAAGTAATCTAGAAATCCAATAAAGGAAGTCAATTAAAAGAAAAACAAATGTGGAAGAAGATGAACTTATCTTTGTTAAAAGTGAAATCAGGGGAACGCAGATTGCATTGATTCCACTTAGTTAAGTATGTACATTAAAAGCTGCCGACATAAAATTGCATTAGGAGACTTGATGAGGATATTCTTATGTATAAATAATATAATTAAATCTAAACTTTTAGCGCAACAGGTCATAAAGTGTTAGGTCCTAAAATGACGATTTTTATTTGGCAGTACCACTGCCTTTCACCGTGTTTAATTCTGAGCCTTTGCTACAGGCATGCTGTAACTATAGCTGCCCAATTTTTGTCGCTAGGCTGGTTCTCACTTGTTTTTAGCACCAATTGGAATGAATTATGATTTTCTTCCACGGCGATTTTTGTGCGTGCGCATATGGTGTATGGTTTGCATTTGTGTATACGTTTTGCGTAAGCGAAATTTTTAAAAACAAAAATTAGCATGAAGCTCATACTTGAAATAATCTCTTTAGGAGGAAATTGCTCCTTAGGAACAAATTTTACGACCAATGAAAGTACATATTTGTACAAAATTACTGTTTGCTATTACCAGTAAATTAATTAATCATGTCAAATATACAGAAAAGATCTATCATTACAGTCGCAACGCAGAAATACTTTCTCGCACCTCTCCCTGGTTAAGAACGTTGATCTAAAATAAATCTAAATAGGTGCGGCATATAAATTATATTGTTCATACGATATCTACTATTTTCTATTTCTTTCTACAAATGGGATTACAACCGGAAGAAGTCTGTGGTTTTGAAATTCAATTATAGTTTTTGTAATGATGATATTATTTGCATTGAAACTAATCTCTAATAAAATATGCAAACTTTAATAACATTTAAGATAATAATACAATAATTATTTTTATCTCTATATTTTATATTGTTGTACCATATATTAAAATATCAGCCTAATGATGTCGATTATTACAAACTATTGAATATAAACAAAGGAATACATATATAATTGAATTATGTTGGAAATTCTTTTATTCAAACTTACAACTACATGCTCTGACTGTTACAATGATTTAAGTTTTATTTTACAAAACAACTCTTTCATCAAAATTACCAGAAATTGCATCCTGTTTTAGCTTCAATTTCAATAATATACCTAATACTTTCCCTAATAAACTTTTTATTTTCCTTGAACTAATAAACTGGTTAATAACAAAGGTTATTTTGTTTAGCTATTGTGTTTTTATGATAATGATATTAATAATAATGGTAATAATAATTGTAATATATTGATAATAATAATTTTCTTATGGAAAATAAGATAATTATATGTTCTTTTTTTTTTCTAAATTTCCCCAATTATCTTTCAAAGACGTCCTTTTGAATTCAGGACGTCCTTTCTGTTTATATGAAGATGTCCTTTTCTTAATGCCTTCTTATTATTGTAGTAACTTGGAATGCATGTTAACAAGGCTATGACAATCTTTTAATATAGCCTTCCTTCTAAAAGTAAAACCAATGTGTAGAGGTGTGGATATTCATTCATTTGGCCTATTTGTCGAATGTTAAACATCTATCTATTCAATAACATAAAAAATTAAAGTATGAAAAAATAATCTCCTTAGGTATAAAGGCCTATATACCATCCCGCCTCGTGCGGACCAACTCAAGAACGAAAACTAACTGACGGGGCCGAGCATTTTTACCGGGTCAGGTTACCTTCTAGGGAAGATTGGGTAAGACTAGGTCCGTCTGGTGTGATACTTAATAATTATTCCGGTGTTACACGGACGGTTCCAGAATGGATGGTAGGTCTGGAGCTGCGGTCTATTTTGAGACCGGAGATCATTTGTCAGTATCTCTTGGTGATGGACCACAGTTTTCCAGGCTGAGATTTATGCTATTCTCTATGTTGTATCTTGGATGAGAGGGTTCGTAACACTCACTTAAAAGGTACTTGTGCCTGCTCGGACTGCCAGGCTGCCGAAGTGTCTTCACTTCCAGGTTGTGTTAGAATGTTGTAAAAGACTGGAAGAGCTCTCTTCTTTGAAAGATGTCCTTCTAGTCTGGATACCAGGTCAAATGGAAATTTTTGGCAATCAGGAGGGGGATAGGTTTCCCAAATTAAGCGCCTCTCTCTCCTTTTCATTCGTCCCGAGCCTGCTGTCGGCGTGTCTTCTGGCACATGTTTGTCAGGCTTCCAGTCCTGGACAGCTTCACGGCATTCATCATTATGCATGAGCACAGTTGGTTGTCAGCAGTCCAAGATGCTCATCGGGGGTCCGGACAGGGCTGGTCAACCGATTTTCTTGAAACTCAGAATTATGAAAACCTATTTAATTTTAGTTAATATGATTCAGATAATAGAATTAATTGTATAATAAATTAAAATAGCACTTTAGGAGAAAATATAATCCATCGCTCTCCCATAAACCATCTTACAAGAATTTTTTCGGAGAAATGTTTCAAATAAAAGTTGAAGCTCTTTGTATGTGTAGACGATATACTAAGTTTAAAGAAAATTGTTGAAGCCGCTTTTTGAGAAAATCTCAGATAACTGACACCATTAATCCCAACACTCGTGTTTGTGCAGTTTAAAGGTATATCTAAGGTCTCACCTCCCCCAGCAACCTTTACAATCAATTTTAAACAATATGTGCAGTTAACATTCCAAGTTAATCGAAAATCATTATTGGAATATAATTCGAGAAAACCCCCGAAAAACTCAGAATTCAGTAAAGCTAAACTTCCCGGTTGATTCTTTACAATCTTAGAATTCTGGCAATCCGTTTAATGGATCTAATATTATATAGGTGCTCAGAACCGTACACATTCCACTGAAAGGCATTTTAGAGGTTTCAGCTCTCGCATAAAACAATTTTTCTGGAAATACGAAAGCTTAAAAAACCTTTCAGTTGTGGGCACTTCCGATTTAGAAGAAAACATAATCCATCCCTTCCTATCCGATACCGATTAGAAGGGACCGAAGGATAGGACCGATACCTTCATATCGGATGCGATGCGGGTACCTAAAGGAATTTAGCTTCCTGCGATGTTTTATATTTGAGACTTTTTTTTGTTCACATACACATAAATTAGCTGAAAATGTTTTTTCGTACTCAAGGACACTCAAAACAATTATTTCTGGTAAAAACTCAATTTTTGGAAAATGTTATAAATCCCAATAGATCGTCTTACTTCAGTATGACAAAGTAAAAACGCTTTGGAAATTATTTTTGTTTGTAAACAATCAATATTTGTTTATCTAAACAAATTAAAATCATTTTGTCACAGATATAAGATTCATAAATTCTCAAACGAATCGACCATAAATTTTTATTTTAATAGATAACATCAATGAAAACCTGTTCTTTACGTAATAAATAAACGATAATATGATGTAATAAACTTATTTAAAAACATTATTAATCAGGAAAAGTAGATATAAATGTTTTACTTCCTGCTGATTTAAAGATGATGGTATTGCTTTCTTTTAAATATGCAGCGCACATTCTGTCTTGTAAACAATCTCAGAAATGTCAATTACCACTAATAAGTCAAACATGTGGATCGTTATCTTTAGTAAAAGAAGGGTTTAAATTAAAAAAACAAAAAAACAAAATAGGAACAATAACAAACAAAAAATTTACATTAATTTTTTTATTTTATTATAGTCAAAAAGTGATTAAACTCTTATAAAACGTTTGCATTAACAATCATTATCGTCAAAGTTGATGGCATTTAAAATAATTACGTAACCATTTTATTGAGGTAAACTAAATTTATTGGTTAATGTTATTTCTAATGATATTTAATAGCGGATATTTCCTAGTAATTATTATTTTCAATGCTCTTGTCATTTTTGTCACCAGGTAGTTAGTTGTGTTTGGTCAAATAATCGTTCAATGTTATCTAATTTTCTCGTAAAGAGTCATTCATTACGTTGCAATTATTTATTGTATATTTATTACAACAACTTAAAGGCAGAATACATTTTTTATTGGAATTGTATAACAATTAAAAATTTAAAAAAATAAATTAAAAACAGATAGGACATGTGAGGCCATTTTTGTTTTTACTTTCTCTTACTCCTTAGTAAGAGGAAGTATTGTAATCGGGTAAAATTTTCGATATTGCGTTTTCACCGGAAATATACGTTTTGATGTCTCCTGAGTGCAAAAAGGTGGTTTTTAGAAAATTGTCTGTGCGTGTGTGTGTGTTTGTAAATGTGTGTGAACAGCATCAAAAACGAAAAATCGCAGAAAGTTCGAACTTGATATTCCGTTCAGATATCGTCATGGGATCCGACTATATAGGTTATTTGTCAAAATTCCTCAACCGGAAGTACCAATTTACACTTTACTAAATGGTTTTATCACTTTTTTGCGATTTTCTCGAAAATGGTTCCAAGTTTCTGTAAATTTTATATATCAATTACATACACATAAAGAGCTACAACTTTTATTTGAAATATTTCTCTGGAAAAATTCATTTAAGGGCAATTTCGGATGAAGTTGAGGTTATGTTTTCCTCTAAAGGGCTATTTCAGTTTATTAAACAATTCTATCATCTAAATAATATTAATTGAAATTGAATATCTAGTTGAAATTTCGAGTTTGAAGAAAATCAGATGGACCGGAAGTGCGTCTTTATTGAAAAGTATTTTTCAGTTTTCTATTTTCTCTAAAACGCCTCCAACGATTTTCTTTAAACGAATATGTGAATTACACATCTAAAGAGCTACAACTTTTATTTGAAACATTTCTCCGGGTAAACTCATTTAAATGGGGGCTTTTGGAGTGGTGGTAAGTTTATGTTCTCTAAAGTGGTATCTTAATTGATTAATGATTATACAATTCTACCATCTAGACAAAATTAATTAGAAATAAATTGATTGCCAAAATTCCGAATTTCAAGAAACCGGAAGTGCGTCTTTAATGAATAGTTTTTTAAGTTTCGTGATTTTTTTCCATAAAAATCCACCGACGAATTTCATTAAATTTGATATACTAACTATAAAATTTGTCAATTAAATTTTGGAAACTGGAGTAAGAAAAAGTTTTGTGAGTGTTTCACACGATTTTTTTTTTATGTACTAATTGTTTTGATTGAAACTTCAAATCTATTGGAATCTGGCCTCAAAAAATAGAGTGATTATTTTGAGCTTAAAGCCACTAAATTTAACATAATAAATAAACGCCTAACTTGTGATGTATTAATTATAAAATATCTGTAATTCAATTATAGTTCATAGATAATCTCGACTCTAGATAATATTACAGAAAGTAAAAGAAAGTGAGTCTACTTATGTGATCATTGTTAATTTCACTGTACCAATATTTCTTTAATACCAATAGTTAAATTCAAGTAAAAGTTGAAATAAAATATTATAGTTGCCTTATCAAAGTGAATTGCTAATCTCAAAAGTGATAGATGTCTGTTTCATGTTTGTTTAATTTAATGAAATACGTTAATGTTTTAATGGCGAAAATCACAAAAACCTATTCGCTAAAGTCTATGGACCAGTGTATTTCCTGCCAAGAGAATCCTTGAATTCTCTCCTTCTCCTTCTGGGACTTCCTGTGTTACCGTTTAACCAATATTACGATGAAATTCAAGTTAACTATTATACCCTTAATAAAAAAGTACTCTGAGTATGATATGTTCTTTTATTCTGATTTTAATGTATCTACCGGTTCGCTCTATATAATTTGCAGTTGTAATGTATTATATATATATATATCCCCTTTCTTCCCATATATTAGTTTGCAGTTGTTAGAGAATAGTTAAATTGGAGGAACTGTTTTCAAATGCAATATTAGCAACTTTCTTTTAAACAAAGGATTTGTGGGTAATTTTCCCATAATTCAGATGGTGTATGGAGGCCCGCACATAGTTAATTGTTGTTGAAGATGGAACAGTCACCTGCCAAGGTGAACACACTGAAGAAGTTTTTTTGGAAGCTGTCATGGTGTTAGCTCCATTTATCGAAGACAGTTTCATTCTAATGCGTGATAATTCCAGGCTTCACGTAGCTAGGGTTATCTGATTTTTGAAAGAAGCCGGTATAACTGTGAACGATATGTTCACCCAATAGAAATCTTTGTGGAATGTATTAAAGAGACTTGTAAAAAATCTGGTGTGAACACGATTTTTCTTACTCCTCTTAATACATTATATTTTCTTTAAATTTCCAATTTAGTTCATAGTCCTAACATAAATATACAGGTGGTGGGGAGACATATACCTATCTATCTACCAACAGAGGCAGGTAGAGAATGTTTACATTGTACAGAGCCAATAATTTGAACAAACACATTTAAATTTTGACGTCTCAGAGCTCTCAGAAGACGTAAAAACAATAATTTCCATCATGTTGCAAATAAAATTGTACGTTTCTACATAAGCAGCAAGAATTCCAAGTTTTAAAGTAATCGATATAACCGTAATCCAGAAAATTCCAAAAAAAAACAACTCAAAAACCGATTCTTTTGTACTGCCGATAAATCGATTTTCTTCATAGAATTTGGAATTCTATCAATGCTTCTAATGTGTATAGGAGGTAAAACCATATATTACAATGACTTTAGAGGAAAGCATAACTTTACTGATCCCGCGGAACTTTGCCAAAAATCCCCCAGAAAATGTTTCAAATAAAAGTGATAGGTGTTTATGTGTACAGACAGTATAATACGAAGTTTAAAGAAAATTGTTGGAGACATTTTCGAAAAATGCACGTAAAGCTGGGGAAACAAAAAAACATTCAGTGAAGTTGCACTTTTGGTTGATGGATGTTGCCCCAAAATCTTCATGTTTGATGCGGTGGATGCCTCCGCAATGGAATAGCAAGTTTGAAGTTCCTGCGACTTTACGTTTTTGAGATATTTTATTAAAAAACACACAAACCTAAATTTCCGGTGAAATCTCCATGTCAACAATACGGCACGATCACAATACTTCCTCTTTTTAGGAGTAAGAGAAAGTAAAAATTAGGTTGAATATTCTACAACATCTCCTCAAAATTCAACCAAAAGAATTGGATAATATTCGGGAAAAGAGTATCCAAAACTTGATTGCCCCACTGCCCATAAAATTAATGCCTTAAATTTTCAAAACCACTAATGCGGATTATTATGATAGTGTAAGAAAAGTAAACATTTCCAACATATCTGGAGAAACGATATTTGAATAAAGAGAACTCATAAGAAAACACACATCAGTCATATACGTAACACTTGTAAAATATTATTTTAAAACAATGAATTTAGGTTAGTGTGATATCGGGAACTTATGTCACTAATTGGAAATGTCATGAAAAATGAATAAAATAATTCAATGAGCTGGAAGAATTCCAAGGCATTGGTGCAAATAAAGCACGTTATGAATCGATATGTACTCATATACTTCCATTGTGTTTGTGCTGGTGTAGTATTTATTTGGATTGGCTAAGAGTAAAGATCACATGTGTTGAATTCAAATGTTGATTTCCGAGTTTGAAGAAAACTGATCATTCACAACTAGAGATTGGCAGTTTAGAGAAAATCATGTCTGGGTTTCAATTATACGTTTTTGTTTAGATTTAAGGTAGTTTAAAGCCTATTCATTATTGAATTTAATGAATTTATGTTTAAAAAAAACTTACGAATATTTTTTGTTACACTAATTTACAGAAAAAAAAAAAAATCAACATTTGAAAAGACAATGATTAATGTTTCGATCATTTTGAACCAACTTATTTACTGCAATAATTAGCTTTGTATAATGAAATAATTCACATGGCTTTCTCTTACAACAGATCTTATAGTTCTAAATTATACATTATTGAACATAGTGTAAGGCAGCCGGTGGTGCCATCTAGGAGAGAAGGCAGGTACCTCAGGTTCTCCTAGTGGCCGCTGGGAAGGACTGGCGGCGCTCTAGCTCTCTCTGGAAGAATCGAGAAGGTTCTAGAAGATTCTCCACCGGTATAAATATTGGGACAACAGAGGGTCCAGGAGTGTTTTTCCAGTTATAAACGAAGTGTACGTTTGTGGAAAGTGTATAAAGTGAACTTTTGTGGTTTAAACTGCGAAGTAATTATTATCAAGTGTTGTTTTTTTTTATAATTTATTGTGTATATCAATAAATTAGTATTTTCTTTATTGAAAACTAGTGGCAGTAGCTACTTTACAGGGAAAAACGTTGCAATATTAAACATTAAATCATTAATTTTTATTAATTCTTTGGTTGCCTATAAGTGGGGGGGGGGGAACCATACTATAATAAAATGGGACTTAGCAGTGCACCTTGAAGGCCCAGCACTTCAACAATTCTTTAAAAACAATTTTCTCACAATAAAGTTTCAAGCAAAAGTGTTAGTGTCTTCTTATTTAACAAGTGTTCTGGTTCAACAAGTTTTAAGAAACCTGCTAATATTTTTGTAAAAAAAAAAATCTCAGAAAGTTGAAAAAGATAAAGTTGAGGAAATTCACACTTTTCTTCAAACTAATTCTAATTATCTAATTATAGAAACGTTCAATGTATTGAAATGGGCACTTAAGGGGGAAGCTCCTAACGGGCACAGATTTTCTAGAAACTTCCTAAAATCCACTTTTCCTACAAAAATATGAAAATAAAAAAAGTAAAACATTATATTTATAATGTGTATACAAAACCTTTAAAGAAAACTGTTGATGCCTTTTACGAGAACAACGTAAAAAATTGAATAATCGGTTCAGGAAAGTGGGGTTCCTCACGGTTGAGGGATTATAACTGATAACTTCCTGTCGAATCCTCTAAGGGTTATCATAATCTCCCTCCTTCAAAACATAATCTTAAGTTTGAAAACGCCCACGATTTTTCATTTTTAAGTTATGCTATTCAAAACACACAAACAGATAATTTTCTAAAAACTACTTTTTCGGACTCAGGGAAAACCTCAAATCTTGTGTTTCCAAACAAAAACTGAATTTTGTAAATTTGACATTATCACAATACTTCTTTGGAAAGAGAAAGTAAAAATGTAAATGAAAGAAAAAAAATGGTTTAAGCGAATGGTGTTACGTGTGTATTTATATGTGTTTGTTGTGTGGGTGCTCAAAACTTAGTATTATTACATCAACATATGTACTTCCATCATATTTGACGTGAAGGTTTCGAGCAAAATCTATCAACCGAAAGTGTGACTTTACAGAAAGTTTTTTTTCAGTATTTCTCCATTTTTTTTTTTTTTTTTAAAGTTGTTTCTAAATATTTTCTTAATAACTTCGTAAAATATCTACATAAATATCTAACTTTTATTCGAAATTTTTACCTGGGAAAAATAATTTTCTGGGGACTTATGGGGGGGGGCGGGGGGACAATAACGTTACGCACTTCCTCTAAACGATTAAATTCAGTACAATTTATGGTTCTATTTCTTCGATTGAAAAAAAAAAACACGATAAAATTATTAATAAGTCAAAACTTGTAGATCTGCAGATTTGCAAATTTTTTTGCTTTGCACTAATATTGCGACTTCTTTAGAAATTGAAATCTTAATATTTTATGAAATTAATAAATGAAACTGTTAGTTTTTTTTCTTGAAAAACCTAACTAATTAATATGGGATCACCATCATTCCTTAATTTAGAAGAAGTAAAAGTAATAAAAAAACAAGAAGTTGTTAAGTATGTATGTATGTGTTGTATTACGTAAAGATGAACAATGGTTCGAGAAGTAGCTAGACATGTCCTGTGAGTTCCGCAACACTGTTACTTGCAATTGCACAGTCAAGGATGCGTTTGTTTCTTCTTTTACCTTAAGTGCAACTATACAACTCTCCATTATTTCCCTTTTTTAATATTAGACTTACTCAATTTTACTTTCTCTTATTCCTTAGTAAGAGGAAGTATTGTAATTGTGTCAAGTTTTCACCGGAAATACCCGTTTTGAGGTCTGCTAAGTCAAAAAAGTGGTTTTTAGAAAATTGTCTGTATGTATGTGAAGCACAAAAACGAAAAATCGTGGAAAGTTCAAACTTGATATTACGTTTAGGTGTTACCATGGAATCCGACAGTAAGTATGTGTCAAAATTCCTCAACCGGAAGTACTATTTTACTGAATAGTTTTTTTTTTTCCACTTTTTTCAGATTTTCTCAAAAATGATTCCGACTATTTTCTTTAAACTTAGGATATCAACTACACATACAACGTCTACAATTTTTATTTTAGATAATACTGCGAAAAAAGTCATTTAAAGGCATTTTTTGGGGAAGAGGAGCCACATACATAAAATTAAGGACAGTATAATGAGTAGCTAAAAACTCCAGGTCTAAGAAAAGTTTTTTAACTGAACATTAAGGATTCCTTTGGGTAAATTTAGTGATAATTGTATTTAACAATTTTATTTTGTTCCATTAGTGTAAACGGCCAAACACACTACACCTACACTGAATGTTGCATTTCTGCCTAATTCTCTTTTCCCTTCTTCTTCAAGATTAGAATGAAAATTCAGAGTTTTCTCGTTATATCTCACATTAATTTTATAAAATAATAATATGTTTAAAAAACTTTCCAAGGGAAAATTAGTAAAAAAAAAAAAAACTGCATTTTTCAAAGAAATAATTAGCTGTAAATAATTAACCAATCACAGTGTAGAAGTGAAAATGTCAAATATGGGCATGCATGATCAACACGATAATTCTAAATTTGTGATTGGCCTAACAAACACCTACATTTCCACACCTTCTCTACTACACTGTCATTGGTTAATATTTATAGCTAATTATGTCTATTTAAATTGTTTAGAATTTTTTACGAAGTTTCCCTCCATAGATATCTTATAACTTATCAAATTGTGCAATAAAAATAATTATATAAAAAAAAAAATTGCAAAAAATCGAGTTATATCTAACATATTATTTTCTATTTTATATAATTATGTGAGCTACCCAGAAAAAATACTGAATTTTCATTCCATTGTTAAAAAAGAAGACAAAAAAAGAATTAGGCATAAATGCAAGATCGAATATAAGTCCGCCATTTTCTATTCAGCCGTTTATACTAATTGAAAAAAACTTTTTTTAGACCTGAAGTTTTTAGCTTTTCATTGTAGTGTCCTTAATTACATATTTAAGTATGTGGCGCAGTCCACAAAGTATTGAAAGAGTACTATGTTGGAAATCTACGCATGAGCTAATGCAATCAAAATCTAGTTTCTCGCAACAACGTAAAAAAAGGAATTGAACTAAGTATTAGTGCAATTAAAGAAATAAATTATAATTGAAAGAAGCGATATACAAGGTTTGTTCAAAAAGTAACGGGAATTTTGAAATTTCGCGAGTTATATTAGTCCGATTGTACGATTTTTTCGTTGCTGTGTTGGTAAACATGTCTTAAAATGACATACATTTTGAGCTGTTAGATGTTTAGTCTCTTGTCTGCTGTTAAAAGGATAACACGAGTTTTGTTACAGTCGGCGACTTATCATTTGTATAAATCATGGATCAGACAATTTGCATTAAATTTTGCTATAAAAATAGAATAAAGTGCAACAAAGTTATAGAAATGTTAAATATTGCTTTTGGTGAATCTACTATGAGTAAAACAAGGGTTTACGAATGGTATAAGCGTTTTCAAGATGTCCATGAAGACGTTAAAAATGACGAGCGTACGGGTCGTCCTAACACATCAACAACCGATAAAAACGTGGAAAAAGTGAAAGAAATTATTATGAACGATCGCCGAATCACAATTAGAGAAGTTGCTGAATATGTTGGCATATCAATTGGCTCATGCCATGCAATTTGTTTATCTGTTTTGGGTATGAAACGTGTTGCAGCAAAATTTGTTCAAAAAGTGTTGAATTTCGAACAAAAACAGCGGAGAATAGAAGTTGCTCAGGAATCGCTAAATCAAGTCAACAACGATGCAGAACTATTGAAGCGTGTCATAACAGGTGATGAAACATGGGTTTAGGGTTATGATATCGAAACTAAGGCTCAATCGTCCCAGTGGAGGCATTCTGGATCGCCAAGACCGAAAAAAACTCGACAAGTTCGGTCAAATGTAAAGATTATGGCATATGCACCATGAGTTCTTGCCACAAGGTCAAACGATCAATAAGCATTACTGCTTGCAAGTTCAATGCCGTTTGCGCGAAGCAATCCGAAGAAAACGCCCGGATTTGTGGCAAAACAATTCATGGCTTTTGCATCACGATAATGCACCTGCTTGCACATCGTTGTCAAAAAACAACACTGTAATGGTGCCCCAGCCTCCATATTCGCCAGACATGGCCCCATGTGACTTTTTCCTGTTCCCAAAAATAAAGAGAACCTTGAAGGGCCATTGTTTTTCAAGCATAGATAAGATTGAAAGTGCATCGCTGAAAGAGCTCAAAGCTATTCCAAAGATCGACTTCCAGAAATGTTTTGGGGATTGGAGGAAGCGCTGGTATAAGTGTATAATATCTAATGGGGACTATTTTGAAGGGGATAACATTGATGTAGACGAATAAATAAAATTCTTTCCAAAAAAATGAAAATTTCCGTTATTTTTTGAACGCATCTCGTATATTAAAGTTCGACAATGTATTAGACTATGTAAATTGGAGTAACAGAAAGTTTTTTTATTTTGATTACACTTTTTATATTGCTACATAAATGAATATAATATGGTTGGTTAAAAGTTTTTAATAAATTTATGTATAAGTAATATTTCATGTCCGACAAAGGACCACACTCTCCCTTAAGGGAAGGCCTACATATTTTACATTAGAAAGAAAAAAAAAATATATATATATGTAAACCAGTACAATTTTTGGTTTTATATAATTACAATACGATATAATAAAATTCAAATAATTAAAGAAAATTCAAGTTTATTGTAATAAACTTGAGAAGTTTTATTTTGTTATTATTTTATTTTGTTTAAATTATTCATTGAATGTTTCTTTTGTTTTTTGTTTTTAATTATTTGATAGATACTTATTTGAGATTTAACGTTTTTCATTTTCTTTAAAATGCGTAAATAAAGGCTATTATTAATATTAATATTTAATGTAAAAATAGATGACCTATTGCATTTCATTTGAACGCTATTATTTCCAGGTCTCTACCCCATTGGCTGGATCCCAATACGTTCTTCTGCTACTCTACCTCAAATACAAACTTGCCCCATTCTCCATCATCTCTAGCCCACTGTGTCATCTATCTTACACCCACCTCACCCTAAGCCCCTTCGTTCACTGCAGCGTACTCTCCAAAAATTCTACTCTTCTCTGTTTTTCGGCACCAATACCGTCCGTTTATGAAGAAAGTCTGTTGAACAGGCAGCATTTATGTTATTGTAAACTTTGTCTAAAGCTTATTGTATCTTGAATAGTACTTGTGGACTTGAAAATTAAAGTTTTTAAAGGTAATATTGAATACTTGCGTTAACTAGATGGTCAAAGAAAGAAACTAACCGATGAAGCTGTCAAACGGAAGTACCTGCGGCGAATCATAATAAATCTTGGAAAAATCATTAAATTTCAGGATAAACCAAGCTGAAAATCTAGAGAATATAGAAAACAAAAGTCAATATGAAATACTGGTAAACCAGAATCGATAAGAGTTTTACATTTTAACCTTACATATCGAATTTGAATATTTATCTCACACATGTCAAGAAATTTTGAAACGAAAAAAAGATCATCACCTATACGATATAGTGCAATAACTGAGGTGTTTGAATAAAATAGAAAAAAATTTAAAAGGTTGAATGCAACATTGCGTGATGTAAAGGAAGCATTTTGTAGTAAATGGTGTTTAGTGTTCACAAAGCAAATAATTGCATTCGAAATGGAAGCTTTAATGGCAAGATTAGTGGCGGTTTTTTGACAAAATTATAGAATCGATTATGATGAAAGTATTCTGTGTTAGCGAAAATACTACAGTAAGTACAATGTTGAGTATAGCTAATTCTATGATTCTGATATTCAACAGTTAAATGTGAAAATTGCTTTTCTGAATGGAAAAGTTGAATGAAGTAACTTACATTAAATGGCCGGCATGGTCTATTTGATAATAATGAAGGCATAAAAAAAAGTTATTTGTTTGAGTGAACATTAACCATTTTAGTTTTTATTGAGGGCTGAAAAAAACGACATATTGATATTAAGGACTATTATTAGCTATAAGGACAATTTTACAACAGTTTACGACCAGTCAATAACCAGTCAGCAGCCTTCTGTATATGCAATCATCCAGGAACCAAGTAGTCAGCTGGGAGCGGTTGTGAATAGCACAAATGCAATCGAACCTGAAATTAAATCCAGACTTGCAGCCGGCAATAGATGTCTCTTTGCGCTGGCGAAAGTTATAAATTTTAGATGTCTACCACGTGACGCCAAGATAACGCTGTACAAGACAGTAATAAGGCCAGTAGTGGACATATGCTAGCGAGACATGGGTATTGTCAAAAGAATGCGCTAAATTGCTTGGAATATGGGAGGGAAAGGTTTTAAGGAAAATATTTGGCCCAAGAACTGAAAACGAACAGTGGCATAAAAGAAAGAATGACGAGCTATACCAGCTGTTCGGAGAGCTAGATATGATCACTCTTGCAAGAAAGTTTCGACTCCGATGGATAGGTCATATAGAAATACTGGACGAAGAAAGATTGCCAAAAAACACTCCTTTGTGGACGACCAGGTGGTGTTCGACGAAGAGGAAGCCCGCGCTTGCGGTCAATGGATAACGTCCAGGGTGACCTATCAATGTTGGGAATTCGAAGATGGAGGGCAAAAGCCCAAGATAGAGATGGCTGGCACAAACTTGTGGATGAGGCCTAGATCTTCTAGGGCTGTTGAGCCGAAGTAATAATAACCTTCTCACTACTCAGCCAGTCTGTCTCTTTATATTTCTCTCGTTAACTAACTTCTATATACTTGTAAAGTCCTTTCAGTTCGTGCATTCTTTCATTATATAGTGTTCAGCATGTATTCGTTTATTTCTCTAAAATCCTTTCTCTTTTCTTCTCACATCCATTATAATGATAAAGATGTATTTTCATCCCAGGCAAAGAACTACATTACCTTATATACCGATAATATATATACAAGGAAAGGAAATGTAAATATATCAACCTTTTAAAGAAATTGGAAATGACAAATTTTTGTGACCCTAGACTTTTCATTGGGATTGATACTGAAAGGATAAAAATAAAATAATTATGTGGATTCTTCAGTCTGTATATAACAGAAGTTAATAACAAAATATGGATTAGATGAAGCCTATGCAGTATAGTATTTATAAATCAATCGACTGAAATAAGAAATAGTCAAAATGATGAGAGACTTGAAAACATAAGTAGGAGACTCCTTGGTGCTCTCCTTTTTTTGCTATACCTTCTAGTCAGATATTTGTTTATTGTAAATTATTTAAGGTAGTTCCATTAAGCTACAAAAGAAATTTGCAATATCTGAAACGCTTTTATGGTACTTGAATTCTATATTAAATTTTAAGTTATATATAATATCCATAGAGGCCTATGTACCTTTGGATATTTGGTAATATCCAAAATCCATAGAGACCTTTTTGCGATGCAGATTGGGCTATTGATTTGGAGAAAAGAAAATCTGTTTCAGTTTACTATGTACTGTTTACGCACATTTGGTGTTGTAGTCCAGGAACCACTGTCCAGCTAATAATTACTCCATCCAATATAGAAGCGGTATATGCAATTGATGAAGGAAATTAATACTATGATGGAAATGATTTTAGGTTATATTGTTGTTGGTACTACAAGAGGACAACAAGGAAGCCATTGAGAGAGCCATTGGAGGAGCCAATGCCTGATGAAGGGGGCCTGACGTGTTAAATTTGAAATTACATTTTACTAATGATTTGATAAAGCACGATTTTTGATCATCTTTGTATCTTTACTTTATTATCACAAATTTTTTTTTGAGTCCAGCCGTTCTACCCTTACATTTTCTCTTCCTACACAACACTGTCCGGTGATGGACAGTGTTGTCAGAAACGAGCGAACAATGCCCGGAGGCCGACAGTGCTCTGAGAAAGCTCCGGGCGCCAATGACCATAGATGTTGACGCGTCTTAAATTAAAAAAAAATTAAAATAAAATTACTTGATTATTATTCTACAATTTAAACTTTTAAGTAATTTTCTAAAAGGAGCAGTACAATAAACAACAAAAACAATAACAATAAACAAAGTTTAAATTGAATATAATTGTATTGAGATACAAGTATTAATATTTATCATAAAGGTAATTATGCGCCAAAGATAATAAGTGCTTTGAAGTTGTATCTCTTGCATGTCCCGCCAATCGCCGCCCCACTGCGAAGAGACTTAACACTGCCGCCCTTAGAAAACCGGCAAGAATTTAAAAACTGCATGTAGAAAGAATTATTCAAAAATATTTTCCAAAATGGCTCCAACTACAATTTTTCTTTAAAATTCGCATACTAATTACATACATAATTAGGTTTATCACTTTTATTTGATACATTTTTTCAGAAAAACAGTTTGGGAAAGCTAGAAGTTAGGTTTTTCTTTAAAGTGCTCCAAAAGTCCAATGGTTTGTCCAATCAATTTTGATATTAAGATATCAAATACATTATTTAAAAAATCGGTTGACGGAAATTGCTTCCCGGAATAGGTGTCGGGATATTCTCATAAACGGCTCCAACTTTTCTTTGAACTTGTAGCTTCATACGCCTAACACTTTTATTTTAAACATTCTCCGTTGTTGGGGGATATGTGACTTTTATACTTATACTTTTTGTTGGGAATTATTTGGACTACTGATTGATGGTCTACAATTAGAATAGATGGTCGATTCACACTCCTACGTATATCCTTAGGACCAACAAATCTAATGTCTCCCTCTTTCCCCAACTATACTTATATAATGGCAAATAAAGTTTCAGTAAACATTCCTAGACAAATATAATAATTTATAATAATTGCATGCACCCAAGCAATTGAAGAGAGAAATAAAGCAAGGACCAAACTCTTGAAAAGAAGAACTTGAGCCACGCAGGAAGAGTACAAGAGAAAAAGAAAGATAGCAAAGGATGTATGTAGGAAGAAAAAGAGAGCGAGGGAAAAACAGATAATAGAGGAAATACAATTGTAATACGAAGGAAAAAACAGCAGAAAATTTTATAAGGGGTCAAACAGATAAAGGTTGGATTTAACGGTTCATGGACTTTTGTAAAGATAAAGAAGGAAACACTTTAGGAGCGAGAGCAGATGTAGTGAAGAGGTGGGCCGAATACTTCCGTGAAATGCTAAATGTAGCAGGATTAGAAAGTAGAGATATCCCTGATCCTGAGGTAGAAATAAGAGTGGATGAAGCAACGGAAGAAGAGATACCACCTGAGAAGGAGGAAATAGAAGAAATAATCCAAGCGCTTAAGAACAATAAGTTGCCAGGAGCTGATGAGATCCCGGCGGAATTACTGAAGTATGGTAAAACAGGCTCATAGAATTCATACATGACCTCATTCAACAGATCTGGGTGCATGAAGAAATGCCAGAGGAGTGGAATACGGCGATTCTCTGCCCCATATATAACAAGGGTGACAAGCTAAATTGTGCAAATTACATAGGAATAGCTCTTCTGCCGACGCTGTATAAGGTTCTTTCTATAGCAAAAAATAACAGATTAACCGTATGGTGAGAAAAAACGATCGGAGAATACCAGTGCGGTCTTAGAAAGAACCGATCAAGTACAGACCTTACATTTTCAGTAAGGCAGATGTTTGAAAAACATATGAATATAACACCGACCTGCATAATGTTTTCGTTGATTTCAAGCAAGCCTATGATTCTTTGCACAGAATGGAACTAATGAAAGCCATGAGAGGTTTGGGAATCCCAATCAAGTGACAGCTCTGGCAGAAATGGCTTTAAAAGAAACAAAATGCCGGGTGAAAATACAAAATGTCCTCTCTGACAGTTTCTCTGTCACTAATGGTTTGAGGCAGGGAGACCCGCTAGCGCCGGCATTGTTTAATCTGGCATTGGAATGGGCATTAAGAGCAATTAGGACCAACCCTATAAGGTTCTATTTTAATAGGCTGACCCAACACCTCGCGTACTCATCACTGGGCTCACTAAAGCAGCATTGGAAGGGGCCCTGGAGGAATTTGAAAGAAATCCTATGACTCTTGGCTTGAGAGTCAACGAAGAAAAATCATGAGTTCGTAACTGGAGATAGTTTCAGGTTCCTGGGAGCTGTTGTGACGAACAGAAATGAAAAAGAAACTGAAATTAAAGCACAAACAGCTGCTGGCAACAAATGCTTATTTGCATTAGCGAAGGCTGTTCGCTTTAGAGTTTTGTCACGCAAGCCAAGGTTCTAATATATAGAAGGTTCTATAATAAGACCAGTTGCTAGTGAGACGTGGGTACTGTTTAAAGAAAGCGAAAGGTTGCTTGGGGTGCGGGAAAGAAAGGTCCTAAGAAAGATATTTGGCCCAAGCTTTGTGAACGGCAAGTGGAGGATTAAGAAAAATGAAGAATTGTACCAGCTGTACAAGAATGAAGCATCGTGACCTTTATAAAGAAAGGTCGTCTCCGTAGGTTAGGTCATGTGGAGAGAATGGAGGAGGTTAGACTGCCAAAAGGCTCCTCTATGGTCGACCGGTGGTGCTCGCCGGAGAGCAAGACCTCGCTTGCGTTGCCTGGACGATCTCCAAGATGACCTCACCTCAATGGGTGTTAGGCGGTGGAAAATGAAGGCTAAATACAGGGATGTATGCCAAAAGCTTGTGGACGAGGCCCGGGTCTTTTAGGACTGTAGTGCCATAATAATAATAATAATAATAATAATAATAATAATAATAATAATAATAATAATAATAATAATAATTATAATAATTGCATTAAGGGAAAGGCCTATCAGTGAGTATACAACCTTTTTGTTTGTTTTGTTACTTTGCCCTGGCGCGTTGTTCTAGTAGCTAGCACCCTCGCCTTTGGAACGAGAATTCAGGGTTCGAATCCTATGACAGCAAAAAATGGTTAACATCGTAAGGAAAAGTGGGAAACTATAGTTGCTAGCGAACCTAGTACCACATACTCCCCAATAATCGCCAACTGGTCAGCCTTGACCCTTCGGCCATAGATTTTTTTTTATATCATTTTTTAATGAAAGTAACAATATTGGACGATGCTGGTGTTGCTGAAATTTTTTTGACAGATATATAAAAACAGTAAATTGAATAATTACAAAATCCTTATTTTAGATTTCGGAAATTTGTTATGAAGATGGATGTAATCGATAAATAGCGATAAAAGTCTCCGCTTTGCCATAAACTCCATCGGCAAGTAATCATCCATAAGGTGGAATCTAAGCAGGTTGATTAGTCACAGTTATGGCGCAATTCTACAGCTAAGTGGTGGTCAAGCCGCTTGAGAACAATAAATAAAAAATTATTAATAATCATTTACTAAGCGAAATACTATCGTGACAATACTAAAAATAATTTTCTGTTATTTAATTTTTAATCTGTATAATAGACTGAAACTGATTCTTTTTAAATTTTAATGTTTTAAAACTTTATAATCTTTATTTTACGCATAATTCAGGTTTAACAACTAGTTATAGTGTCTAGTTACAGTGAATAAACTCTTGTCATCATTGTTTGAATCAGCGTTTGAGTGTTGATCTATAGAAAGAATACGGCTTTTGAGAAAACGTAGCGATTTATTGAAAGCGAACGTTTTCTCATAATAAGAAAGTATTTTAGACTCTCAATACAGTGAAGAAATACTTCACTCGACTTACGATACTGCAATGAACACTGTTCTTCATACTGTAAATACTAATTATACCAATATAAAACTATATATTTTATTAATTTATAACTTTCTCTTATGTATGATTACTGTTTATTATAAAAAGTATTAAATTAATTTAGCTTGAAATAAAGCACAAAGCAAGATATCTGAAAACGTTACTAGCGCATCCTGTCTATTCCTGCATAGAACACAAATTTTTTTTATTTATTTTTGTATGAAACATATTATATTGTAGAAACAAATACCAATCAATATTCAAATATGTCAACAAAAAAAACGAAAAAAATATATTCTCCGTTTGATACAACTGTCATATGACAGATATCGTTTGAGTTTTTTTTTTTAAGATGCTGACAAGGAAGGGTTATCTCACGAAATGGCAAACAGTCAATAAAGGTAATAAGTTTAACAGAAAAACAAACGCACAGCTCATTACTTATATAAAATGACATTTTGAAAATTATATATTTACTAGTTGATAACTCCACCCTGATGCCTTGGGGGCCGAAGTATAAAATCTTGTCTTGTTACTTGACCACTGGACTAACAAGTTTTTAAAACTGAAATGTTATCTAATTTTATAAAACAGTTATAATTTGCAGTTTCTTTTCCTCTATATTATTGTTAAAATACCTAACCTATACAAAGAAATTATTGCTGCAACAGAAATATCGTAAGAATCAGATTTCCACTCTTATTTCTTTCTCTTACTCCTATAAGAAGTATTGCAATTTGTTACAGATTTTTCGAAACTTACTTTGTGAGAGGTGAACATCATAACTCAAAAATTAAAAATCTGGTAAGAAACACTCAAACGAGTTTTTTCAATGCAAATATCACAATTTCATTAGACAAATCTTCTTTTAACCTAATTGTTACTAAATCTAAACAAACGTAGGTGAAGGAGAGCTGTATATTACACACTTTGTCCTAGGTTTAGTTAGTGAATGTGACTACATATTGACCGCATCACAGCGCTGCCTTCTAGCCCAAAAAATAGATAACGTAATTTAAAGACTTATCTTCTGAAAAATCCACCTGAAATCAATTATTCTGGAAAAAAATAAATTCCAAATAAAAGTGATAGGTTTATATTTGTGCAGTTAGCATACAAGTTTAAAGACAATCTAATCATTAGAGCTGTTTTCTACAAATTTCAAAAAATTCAAAAACCTAAGTAAAAATCGTGCATTTATATGTTTATATTGTATACGAAATTCTCGAAAAACTGATTAAACTATTCAGTAAATTTATATTTCCTGTTGATGAATTTTGATTGAAACTTTCATATCAGATGCGGTTATAATACTAAATAATTAAAAAGTGTAGTATTTATCATTCTTCATCAGTCCAAGAATCACATGATAACCTTCAATGTATTCTAAAAAATAGTGCTCACAGTTTAGGAATGGTTAACTATGTAAAAGTGCCAATACCTAGAAATTTCAAATCTGACCAACCCTGGTATACTGATGAATGTAAAAATGCCAGTCTGTCGATGAAACATGCGTATAAAAGTTATAAAAAGATGAATTTTGATTTAAATAATCTCAAGGAATTTAAAAATAAATTGAAAAACTATAAATACATTTTGAGAAAATCTAAAACTTCTTATTATAAGGAATTACATCAGAAGTTCAATAATATAAAAAATTCCCAGGAATTCTGGAAAACTGTGAATTTGTACAAAACTCCGTTAAAAAGGAATCCTGTTGCCATTAGCTCTTTCACTTGGGATGTTTACCTAAAACAATTTTATCCTTTACCTTCATCTCCCCTCTCATTACAATTTGAGGACGCAAGGCATCTTTTTTTTGATGCCCCGCTTACTTACAATAAGATTCTACGAACCATTTCTATGAGTAAAAATAATAAAGCTCCGGGGCCCGATGGTATACCCAACGAATTTTATAAGAATTTACCTGCTGAAGGTATTGACTGTATTTACAACTTATTTAGTGCAGTCTTTGAGTCTGAATCCATACCTAAAGGATGGGGCAGATCGGAAATATTTGTATTGTTTAAGAAAGTGGACCCCTTACACCCCGAAAATTATAGAGGAATCTCTTTAATGAATTCCTTAACAAAATAGTTTACTCAGGTTTTGAATAATAGACTCTCGGAATGGCTTGAATTTGGTAATCCTCTGGTTGAGAACCAAAACGGCTTCCGGAAATATAGAAGTTGTATTGATAGTTTGTTTACTCTGTCGTCTTTGATTCATTTGCAGATAGTTAAACCAAAAAGGAGGGTGTACGCATGTTTTATCGATTTTAGAAAGGCGTTTGATTCTGTGGATCATCGTCTGTTTTGATGCAAATTATTTGAGTTTGGGATGAGTCGTAAGTGGATAAATATCTTGATGAACCTCTACAAGAATATCAGCACAAAAATTAAAGTTGGCAGTTCATGTACTGATGAAGTTCAGGTTACAAGAGGCGTTCTTCAGGGTTATACTATTTCCCCTTTGCTCTTTGCATTTTTATTAACGATCTTGTTCAGTTTTTACGAGACCATAATTGTGCTGAGGTTCAAATTGATCACACTTACGGCATCTCTTCCCTTTTATATGCAGACGATGTTGTACTTTTATCAAATACACCTGTAGATTTGAAAAGAAAACTGCAAGCATTAGAAAAATATTGTAGTATTAATAAACTGGAAGTCAATGCAAACAAATCTAAAATTGTGATATTTAAGAAAAGCCATGGAAGATCCAAAAAAGAACTTTTTTTTTACTTGAAAGAACCTATTGAGGTTGTGAGTTCCTTTAAATTCTTAGGCGTATTGTTTTCTAATTCAGGGTGTTTCAGTTTGGCAGCTAAAGATACGCTTAATATGGCTACGGTGGCTTCTTGTGCCGTGAAAGGCAATCTTCTCTAGGGCAAGGGTCTCTTCCTTGGCCACTAGGTTAAAACTTTTTGAAAGCAGTGTCTCCTCGGTACTGCTGTATGGCAGTGAGGTTTGGGCGTTAAGGTACACAGATCAGTTAGAGGTCTTACAGACCAAATTTCTTAAATCCTTGTACTACTGGCCGAATCGCACAGCTAGCTATATGGTGAGAATGGAGACGGGCAGCATCCAGTTGAGATATCTTGTTTTTAGTAGAGCTTTAAACTTTCTAATAAAGATTATGAATATGCCCAATAATCGCATTCCTAAAGTTTGTTACAACAGGATGTTAACAATGGACGGTTTAGTCGGTTATAATACCAAATTCAACTGGGTTTCGCAAATGAAGGAGTACTTTGCTGATGTCGGATTTAGCTGGCTGTGGATAGAGCAAGATGCTGGATTGATTGAAAAAGAAAAAGCCACAATTCTGAATTGTTTAAGGGATAAGTTGATCCGTCTGGACCTGGAGAGGATTGCCAAGTCTTCCTATAGTACTATGTACTCTATGGTCGTTAACAAGCATGGAAGTCAGGGCTATTTATCATATAGTGTACCACTAAATATAATTAGGGTTGTGAGTCAAGTACGAATGTCATCCGAAAAAACGTTAATTGTGTACAGTAAGGGTGTTAAATATGAGGTAAACTTGGAGTCAACTTGTGCTCTCTGTAACTATAGCCAGGAACCCTTGGCTCACATGTTTATTGACTGTCCTGCATTTTCTTTGTATAGAGAGAGATATTTATGTAAATATTACTCATTAACTGCAACAAGTATTTTCTCTATAAAGTATTTATAATTAACAGTTTAAAACTGAGAAAGTTTATTTTAGACTTTTAATGGATACCTTCTAATTTATATTTGTTTTATTTGGCTTTTATCTTTATTGATATTGTCAAATTAAGGTTGTTTATTTTATTAATTTTTATTTTACTGTTCATTTTGTTGTTTTTTCTTCCATTTGTTTTTCTGCTAATTACTGCATGTTGTATGACAAACCACTCTCCATCTATCATGTGCCAGTGTGTATTGTATAGATGTAACATAAAATAAATAAATAAATAAAAATAAATACCGAATATGAACTTCCTGCGAATTTTCATTTTTGAGATATTTTGTCAACACACATATAGACCATTTGCAAAAAACATTTTTACTTACTCATAGGACCTCAAAGCAGATATTTCCGGTGACAACTCATCTTTGAAAATTTGGCATGATCGCAATACTTCCTCTTTTGCATTATGAGCAAGTAAAAATAGCAAAAAGAAGACTTCAGTAGGGGGTTTAGATTAATTCTCTGGCACAATGGCTATGATACTAGTTTTGGGGGTTGCGAGAGTGCTGCCTTCGGTGACCTTGATATTTCCTGACTGTGACCGAGAGCGCTCCGATGATTAAATAAATATTTTAAATATTTATATTAATATTTAAATACAAAATAAAATAGTTGTTTTTTTGGGGGGGGGGGGGGATTGAACCTCAATTATTTAGTCATGAGTTAGCTACGCTAAGCACTAGACCATTGTGATATCTATTTCATTGGGAATAAATAATCATAATTCAATAATGACGTATGCCAGTTTATTCTGTAGTTATGTTCAATTCTTGGCCAAAAATAGATAATGTTCATTATTAACTATGCTTAATTACTTTAATTCTTGGTCGAAAATCGGTAATGTTAAATATTTTAATCATTATTATTATTATAAATACTATTATTATTATTAAATATTATTACATAATTACTTCTAAATTTGACATAATATCACTTTTAAAGTCAAAATTTACTATTAATACCATTTTTTATATAAATTTGATATTATGATATAATTATGTTCAATTATTTTAATTCTAATTCCATTTAATTCATTCATTTAGTTAAAATAGATAATGCTAACCCTTTAATGTCCTTTTTGAGATCATATTATATTGTGTTCGATTACTTTAATTCTTGGTCAGAATAGATAATGCTAAATATTTTAATGTCCTTTAATCCTTTTAATGCCCCTGTTGTGTCTAACATGTTCAAATTTTAACACCCAAACGATCAAAATACAATCACTTGTAGCGTATAAAATCAGCATGACGCACACCTTTCAAACCATTCAAATACACAATTGTACGTCTTTCCAAATTTAAACGAACTGTACAAATCTAAATTTGGATACTGTAATAATTATTATCTGAGTTTAATAAATTTTTTATAATTTCCATCAGTTAGAGATAAATAATTGCTTTACCAACCCCAGCAAACGATATATTGTTTACAAAACAAAGGCAAGCTAATTTAATAATACGTTCAGAATACAAATTATTGTTTTCACATAATGGTTGATACTGATAATAAAAATTGCCCCCACTTATTAAAAACCTAAACAGAAATTCTTGTCAACCTCCTTTCTATATCGTCTGTCATCTGGGATAAATAAAGAACATATACATTAAAAAACATTATTAAATTTTAAATCAGTAAATTTATATGTGTAATACGAATTAATATCATATGTGACATAAACAAAATTCAATCTAAATACATCATCAGAAATACTGCCAGGCAATTGAATTACTTAATCCATTTTAAAGATCTACAACTTTTATTTAAAAACATTTGTTTGGGAAAATAAATGTTTGTATCACAGGGTCAGAGCTATTCTAATGTTTAGGAGTATAGACAGGAAATAATATATATTTACACTATTATTATTGTATTCAGAGCACAAAAAAGGATAGCAACTAAAAATCTACATTAATATAAAGCGTAAAATCATATCTCCAACTTCTCCATGTGACCCCCCCCCCCACATTCTGGGCAGAATCTGAATCTGTATCTGCAGGACTATGGGGATATGGAAAAAAAAACAAAAATATTAAAAATGATAGCAACTAAATATATACATTATTAAAAACCGTAAAACCTTACCTCCAACTTTTCCATGTGACTCCCACATTCTGGGCAGAATCATGGGGGGCCGTGTTTCTACGACCATCAGTGCAAGTACAAAAAATCATTAGAAAAATGGTAAATCACTGAGCGGTTCTAAAGAACTTCTTACAAAAATCCACTGTAGTTCCATGACTGTATGACTGTATACCACATCTGCAGGTCAGTCCCTTTTAAACCATCCTTATCGCTCCCTATGTGGTGAAGTTTGTGACAATAAGTGATATTTATTGTGGTTTCCTATTGAATGTGGAAATAATTTAATAAGACATGTTTATTAAATGTATAACAAAAATATATTTTCAACATATAGACCATTTTTTGAAATATGCAATAAATATATGTTTTAAGGTAACATTTTAGAAGATTTTAATTTTGAACCCCCCAAAAGTATGCTTAATTACAGTTTTTTTAGATTGCTCATTTGCATGCGCAGTTTCTGAAGGTACATAAACATGAGCGGGTTGATGTTAATTCAGCCTTCGTGCGACTTCCTACACGTCAACATCGCGCTACGGAAAAAAGCCCGCATTCAGTTGCAATAAATGTGGAAAATCATTCACTTTAAAGTACAATCTCTATTGTCACCAAAAATAGTGTGATGGCAGTGCAGATTACATCTTTAAAGTTTGTAAAGAAGTATTTCCGAATAGGTATAAAGGAAGGAGGCATGAAACATTCTGTATTGAACAACCACCTTGCAAAATAGCACAATATAATAAGGACGTCTCTACTAAGAAGAATTGCCCAGAACCAACCAAGAAATACCTTCTAAAACGCATATCTGAGGAATATGAAACTGCATGTCAAAGAAAAATTAAATCATATTTTCTACGTTCAACTGAATTTGAAGATTTATTCACCTTTCTACAATCTATTAAAAGTCATCTCCATGAACTAATTAAACTTCAATTAAAAGGGAAACGTGCTCTGAAGATTAACATAGTGGTAGAATGTTTGTTTGAAAATACAGTCAGGGAGCGCTGTGACAGGGCCTTCAAGACCCGAAATAAAGCTGTTTACAGGGATACTAACCTCGATGAATTTCTTGAACGAGAATTCAAGAAATTAGTTGAGATGGAGGAGGCCCATTTAGAGATGGCAGTTTGTTGGAATTGATGGAGCTAGATTGAGAATGAATAAATATGTACAAGCCACTAGGAGGTTCAAGGTACATAAAATTTCCTTTCTGCAGTCAATAACTTACATAAAACATCTTACAAATAAAATCAAATACGTCTTAAAAAGGTTCAACTTAAAAGAAATTAAAACAGCACCATTATTAAAAGATAAAAGGGTGTAATTTATGGAATTTCATGTGAATGTAACCTAAAATATATAGGACATATTAAGAATTATTTAAAAACCCGTTTAGAACAGCACAGAAAATCAATAAAATATAAATCTGGGACTGAAACTTCTCTAAAAAAACATGTTAGACTTACGGATCACAAATTCAACTTTGATAATGCAGTAATTATTGATAAAGAAAAAAACACTAACAAAAGAAAAATACTAGAAAATAATATCGCATTAAATTTGAAAAACGTTGTAAATGATAGAAAAGAATGTAACCAAATTAAATTTTACTTAAACACGATAAATAATCTAGAAATGCACTTAAAACAAAAAGTATAACATATAACCTAGCATAGTAATAAGTAATAACCATATAATGCATGAAGATAACAATACGAGTAGGTAATAATAAACTCACTTGATAAAAAAATTCTACTAATATAAAAACTGTTTAAAAATTAATATACATATTTATTAAAAATTACAATTTTAACAAATAAAAGTATAAAGAATTCAAAAAATAAAATTAAAATACATTTAATCAACTACACAGTAAAAATAACATATGGCAGACTACGTCATAATGAAACCAGCAACCAAAATTAAATTCAGTCCGCCAATGATGGGTGAGACAAACCAACCAGTAAGTTATTAAAAACCTTAATTATATTCTAATAAATTTAAATAATTATATAATTAGTACAAATGCAAATAAAATTATCTTTAATTACAGTTACAAAAAAAATTTAAAAAAAATAAGCAGCTGCAAATATGTTTTAGTAATATACATAACCATATGGATAAGGTGATAAAAAAATTTTTAAAATCCTAACATATAATAAAAAACAATCAATCATTAATCAAGAGTTAATAAATAATATAAAAAAATATTGACAAGTAACGCATGTTACAAATTAAAAATAATTTAGAAAAAAAGTTTTTTAACAACTGACGCTGCATAAGAAAATGGACACTCTTGATATCAAATCTTTATATAATATTATAAAGTAAACATTATATAATAGTACTTCATAACCAAAGGTAATGCATAATTTGTGGACAATACAAATAAAATTATTGTTTGAAATAATAATTATGAAAATCAGTTTGTTAAAAAATTGAATGTACTTTGCAGATTTTAATATTTATTGCCCCTGAAGAAAACACGTGCAAGTGTTGAAACGTTGGGTATATATAAATAAATGTAAAATGAATGGTTGTAAATTACAATTAAAATATAATTTAAAATCAAGGCTGAATAAAGGTTCATAAAATCTATAAATTACTAAAAATTTCCTAATGCAATGCAATGTTATTGCAGCTAAGAAAGCTTGCATAAATCCGCAAAATCAAGATGAGGAATGTTTTAAATATGCTGTGTTAGCAAAATTTGTGGATAGAAACCCTCAACGTATTACCAAATTTAAAGAAGTGGTTCAGTTATGATTTTTCCTGCATTTCTTTTCTCACGCCTCTACACTGTCTAGACGGTAGGAGAGGATAGGGCTATGATGATGATTCTTTTCCTCTCAATCAGATCAGAAGGTTTGAGAAAGTGAACAATATTTCAATAAATGTATTTGCACTAGATGAAAATGAGCCGTTTATCCGTTGAAGGTTGTAAAAGAGGAAATGCAAGACCATCGATATCTTTTACTCTTAGAAGATGGACAGAAACAACACTATGTATATATTAAGCACTTTAATAAATTAGTTCAATTTCAAAAAACTAAGTGCAGGGCGTCGATGCAATTGTGTAAACATTGCTTTACTCATTTTGATAGCCGTTATGGGAAAACTGAAAGATAAAATAGTTTTGCAATGTTTATCGATGTAATAGTAAACTAATTGAAGAAAGATCAGTATTGAATACATGTGCATCCTGTAGTATAAGTCTGAGAAGATTTGTAAACAAATCTGCAACTTAACAAACGATACATTATTGCTTCATTTTTGTACGCAACCAACACCAAGTCTGGAGATGGAATAGCTGTAATTCTACATTATGGTAATGAATTAATATCTACATTTCTTCCAAAACGTTTTATAAATTGCATTACCGCGGGCATACTGCTGATCATACACCACAAAGAAACCGTTCCCGCTAGAGGATGATGTTGTAATTACACTAACATTAAATAATGCAGCGTAAAATATTTACGGATACGGAATTACGATGTAATTTTAAAATATTTAATTAATGCTAAGAAGATTGCTAATTTATAAATGTTGCTTGAATAGATTTATACTAAGAATTCTTCTTCTTCAGAAGTAGTAGAAGAAAGTATAGATGCAAATTTGAACTGAATTGTTGTTGATCATTCTACTAACTTAATTCACTACCTTCGAAGAGCTTATACGTAGAAAAATAATTAATGAACTACAACAGTTTGATCTGGATGGAAATTACATACAGTTGATACAATTGTCATTAACCAAAATACAAAATATAAACCACTGTCTAGTCGCGGATACATCCCTTTGCCAATGTGTGGTAAACACGCAGTCATTATGTAATAAAGATGATTACTGTTTCAAATTTGTTACAAAATTTTAACTCAGTTTTTTGAACTATGGAATTAAAATATAAACACGTGTGTCGTAGACATGCAGTGCTTCATAGACAACTCAAGATGGTAGATCGTGAAGGAATTGTCTATCTTGACTTGGAGAATCTTACAACTGGTTGTTTAAACCACCAGAAAATCATCTGTCATTAAATGCATTCAGTTGCCGAGTAAATTCATGGTTAACTAGAAAATGCCATCAAATTAAATGGGAAGAGGGGGAGGTGGATATGTGGAATTAAATGCTATTCTTCACACACACATCTTAGATATTACAATAAAATCTTTGTAAAAAGACTTCAGAAACAGCAATTTTTAAGTCATTATTGCGAAAATTTAATCAACCTAGAAGAATTCGATTGTCTTCAAATTTCTCAATTAAGGCCATTAAACGATGGTACTCAGTGCCTTCACCATAACAAGACGCCGACGATGTGTACCCATTTTCATGCATTTGCTCTTTCACACTGGATATTTATTTCAAATGTATTAAGAAAAATTTAAATTTATATGTATTATATTTTTATAAAAAACTTGTATAAGTAATTGTTAAATTGAAATTATATTAAAAAATTTCGTTTTCATTAAGGGCAAGTCCAAACTGTATTAAAACTAATTTAAATAAAATAAACAAAATGAACATTGTCTTTTTATACCACCCAAAAACCAAGTTTAGAAAAATGCAAGTAAAAAGACCAAGTTTAAAAACACAATAAACAAGGCAATGGAAGCACATCTGTTTTATTACTTTCTCTACTCCTAGTAAGAGGAAGTATTGTAATCGTTGTCAAATTTTCGATATCGAGTTTTCACCGGAAATATCCGTTTTTGAGGTCCCCTGAGTCCAAAAAAGTGGTTTTTAGCAAATGGTCTGTGTGTGTGTGTGTCCGGTGTGTATGTATGTATGTATGTGAACAGCATAGCTCAAAAACGAAAAATCGTAGAAAGTTGAAATTTGATATTCCGTTTAGAGGTCACCATGGGATCTGACTGTACGTTATCTGTAAAAATTCCTCAACCGGAAGTACCACTTTACTAGTTGGATTTTTTACTTTTTTGCGATTTTCTCAAAAATGGCTCCGACGATTTTCTTTAAACTTTAAACATCAACCACACATACAAAGAGTTACAACTTTTATTAGAAACATTTCTCCGGGAAATGCATTGAAGGGCACTTTTGGGGGAGGGTGGGGTTAGGTTTCCCTCTAAAGTGCTATTTTAGTTTATTAGACAATTCTGCCATCTAAATAATGTTAATTAGAATTAAATATGTTGTTGAAATTCCGAGTTTGAAAAAAATCGGATAACCGGAAGTGCGTTTACTTTACCACTTTACTAAATGATTTATTCACTTTTCGCAATTTTCTCAAAAATGGCTCTGACGATTTTTTTGAAACTTCGTATATAAACTAAACATGCAAAGATCTACAACTTTTATCTAAAACATTTCTCTGGGAAATTTCTTTTAAGAGCACTTTTAGGGGAGGGGTGGGGTTAGATTTTCATCAAAGTGCTATCTAGTTGATTATACAATTCTATCATCCAAACATAATTAGTTAGAAATAAATAGATGGCTGAAATTCCGAGTTTCAAGAAAATTAGTAAACCGGAAGTGCGCTTTTACTGAACAGTTTTTTCAGTTTTCGACGAATTTCATTAAATTTGGTACAAAAGTATAAAATTTGTCAATTATCATTTTGAGAACTAGAGTAAGAGAAAGTTGTGTGAGTGTTTCACACCAGATTTTTTTTGTTTAGTTTTGTCTGTTTGACATT
This sequence comes from Triatoma infestans, assembly GCA_011037195.1. NCBI lineage: Eukaryota > Metazoa > Arthropoda > Insecta > Hemiptera > Reduviidae > Triatoma > Triatoma infestans. The sequence goes on along the minus strand of JAAEAF010005670.1, from coordinate 22,124 downwards.
AACCAGTTATTTTGAATTTGAGGGCTAGAAAAAACCAACATATTGACATTATTAACTACCCATGGCTTCTAATTGCCTGTAACTGCCAATATGTTGGTGGGAAAAAACCAGCCCTATCTTTTCAAATCGACATGTCTCTTGTAGTCTTCCACTAGGCTTCTGCACCCTCTTCCCGTTCTTCATTCTCCATCCTTGCAGAGATAAGGGTATTTTGTGCGATGCGGCTCTTATCCTTAATCTTTAGACATATCTAAAACAATTTTATGGTTAATGCCTTTGTATATTATGTTGTTTTGGTGTCTAGTATAAGTGAAATGAGCACAGAACTACAATGTACTGAAAGATAATTCCTAATCCGACTTATATTTTCATTTTATTCCCTTTGATGAACTTGTATATGCAAACAAGCGCTTCCTTTTCTATTAGTGCCAATATGCTTTTTGCGCTACAAGGAAATCGTAATACTTGGACAGTTCGGTTACAAACTTTTTTTTTTGCTATACATTTTACAACTAGAGTAAATGATTGATGTCGCCATCCTCTCCGTTACCGCAATCGCATTTGGGACTATTTGCGATGCGTATTTTATAAAGGTGCGGCTTGGTGAGATTATGGTTAAACCTCAATCGCATCATCGTGGTATAGAATTGCCTTTCCCCCTCCAACTCTTCAAACCAAGGTCTACAAGGGATTCGAGGCTGTATGCTGAATAATATTTGCCACTATATTCTTTTCCATATTGATCCTGCCATAATTCTAAATACTTACTTTTCAGAGCATTGTTAATATCTCTCAAACTAGCTATCGGAATGTCTTCACCCCACTTAATAGCATCTTTTGCCAGGATATCGACATATTCATTACCTTGGATCCCAATACATGTATCCTTCCTGCAGCATTCACCAACCTATTTGCGACTTGTATCGGGTCTATTACATCACCTGGACATTTTATCTTCTGAAGTGTACTTCTTGAGTCACTGAAAACTACCACAGTGTTGTCCCTTTTCTGGCTTATCTTATCTGCCAGCCCTATTGCTTTCCAAATTGCTGCCAATTCCGCAGTATTTGAAAGCCTGTACTTCTTGGAGCTGCCAGTCTGGGGGTCCCATATGGCATAACCCACTCCATGGATCGATCTGGATCCATCCGTAAACAGGAAATACGGATTGGCTAGGCTCTTCTTGAACACCGCAGTGATCCCCCAAACCATGCACTCACCCCCGTCGTTTTTAAATGAACATAATATGACTCTGTCAGACCACACTGTAGGTTAACCGTCGCCTCGGGATCCTATGCAAAGCAGTGAGTCTGGAATACATGTCAGTAACAACTCCAACCATCCTGACACTTATCGGCTGTTTCCTTTTACACCAAAACCTGTGTGAGGAGACCAAGTCTGCCAGCCTAGAAACTCCCGTTTGAGGCAGCTGATTGAATGATATCAGCCTTCTACACCAGAATCTACCCATTAGTGAATCTCTTCTTAGTGGTAGTGGCATCTCTTTAGCTTCCACCAATAGATTATTAGTGGGTGTATCTCATAGCGCCCAAACAAATACGTACCGCTTTATGCTGAATTTATCGAGCTTGGCCAAAGCTCATTGATAAGCATCTCCGTAAATACTGCACGCATAATCTAACTTGGACAAAATTAAGTTCCAGTAAAGGAGGAGTGCTATTTTCGGATACGCCCCATAAATCACATGCGCTATATAACGTAAAATATTTAAACTTTTCTTGCAGCTTTTTGCGAGTTCCTCAATGTGGCGATTCCATTTCAATTTATATTCGATATAAAGTCCTAACACTTTACAGACCTTGGTACATTTTATACGCCATACTTGTATCTTTGCATCTTAGGTAGTTAAATTAATATACTTAATCTATCTTGAGTAGTATGTCAATATTTGTGTCAGTCAATTAACTGATGGAAATTTCAAAAATTTATTGAACTCAACATTATTTAATTACAGTATCCAATTTTAGATTTTTACAGTTCATTTAAATTTGGAAAGACGTACAATTGTATATTTGAATGGTTCGAAAGGTGTGCGCCATGCTGATTTTATACGCTACAGGTGATTGTATTTTGAACGTTTGGGTGTTGAAATTTGAACATTTTAGACTCAACGTGGGCATTAAAAGGATTAAAGGACATTAAAATATTTAACATTATCTATTTTGACCAAGAATTAAAGTAATTGAACACAATCTAATATGATCTCAAAAAGGACATTAAAGGGTTAACATTATCTATTTTAACTAAATGGTATTAGAATTAAAATAATTGAACATAATTATATCATAATATAAAATTTATATAAAAATGGTATTATTAATAGTAAATTTAAGTTTAAAAGTAATATATGTAATAATATTTAATAAAATATTTATAATAATAATATTTACAATAAAAATAATAATTTTTAACTTTAAAAGTAATATTATGCCATAATTATGTCATAAAGGACATTGAAAAATTAAAATATTTAACATGATCTATTTTTGACGAAGAATTAAATTAATTTAGCATCATTATGTCAAAAGGACATTAAATGATTAAAATATTTAACATTCCCTATTTTTGACCACGAATTAAAGTAGTTGAGCATAATTATGAACGTTATCTATTTTGGCCAAGACTTGAATCTAAAACTACAGAATAAACTGGGCATACGTCACTATTGAATTATGATTATTTATTCCTAATGAACTAAGACATCACTATGGTCTAGTGCAGTGATAGCTAACCTATGACCCGCGGGTGACAGATTGACCCACGCCACAATTTTAAATGGCCCATGCTATATTTCAACAATTTCCCAAAACTAAAAAACAATTATAAAGTGCATACATGTAACTACATAAACTTAAACATACTTTAGTAAAAAACTGTTAGGTTCTTTTTTCTCTCTGTAAATGTTACGCCGTAATATCTACTTGGCACTAAAAAAAAAACGAACGCTTCATTTGGAACACGCGGGTGCAGCAATCTATGTTAGGTTATATCTGTGGACAAGAGCAACTTTAAAATATACTGGGCATTCTTTAATCGAATTTCATTGTCTTTTTCATCAAGAGGTGCTTTGTGCAATACAGAGGTTAAAACCAATTCAGATACAATAATGCCAGTCGTCACAGAAATTGTCAATTACACAAATGCAAGGGCTTTTATATATAAGCGAGAACTCGCTCAATTATTGGACGAAGTTGAGTCTCAATACTCTGGGGTCTTTATGTACAATAATGTGCGTTGGTTAAGTTGCGGCCAGGTTTTAGAAAGATTCGTTGATTTATTAAAAGAAATAACATTGTTTTTCATATTTATGATGAATTGTCAAATGTAGGATGGTTACATGACTTAATCTTTTTATATGATATCACAAATCATTTCAGTGGTTTGAAAATGAGATTTCAGGAATGTGGCCAAGTTGTATTAACCATGTTTGAGAACATTAAAACATTTATAACAAAACTTGATATATATAAAAATGATTTGGAAACGAAAGTAATGAAATATTTTCCGCTCGTAAAATGTCATTTTGAAAATTCTCAAGATATTGCATTAAGAAAACAGAATTTAATTTTAAGAGAAATTAAACAATGTTTTCTGGATAGGTTTGATCATTTAGACATTTGAAAATACAATGTAATTTATTTTGTACCCACATAAAATCGAATTTTCTAAGTTAGAATTAAATACTCTGACATGGGTAAATATTGATAATTTAGAAATGGAATAAGCAGAATTTCTAAACAGCTTTATGTGGATAATCAAATTTGACAATTTAATTCAGAGTTACAGAAATAAAACTGTGAATATAATTCTGACAAATGTAAAATAATAGAACAGAGAATTGAGAATATTATTCTAAAAGAATGTGATTCCTTGCCAAATACATTTAGTGCAATGAAAAAACAAATGCCATTCTAACGATGTTTGGTTCAACATACGTCAATGAGCAACTACTTTCTTCTTTGAATTTTATAAAATCTACTTGGCGACGAATTAACTGCTGGCATGTGTTAAATTAGTGAATTAAATATATAAAAATTAGTGAAATTAATATGAATCAAATATAGAAGAATTGTCTATAAACAAACAACAACAAGTCTCGCATTAAATATGTGAAGAGTAGTTTTAGTTTTTATTTCTTTTATTAATAAAAAAATTCTATACTTACTGCTTTTTTAATTATAAACCTAATGTACATTTATCGAAATAAAATTTAAATACCAAGTATGAAATCTTATTTTTTGTCACACATATGTCCGACCTACTGTCAAATTTAAATATAAAATTAGCATAATTTTGACCCACACTGTCAAATCTTAAAAATAATTATATAATATTGACCCACACGAAAAAAAGGTACGCCATCACTGGTCTAGTGCTTAGCGTAGTTGACTCGTGACTAAATAATTGAGGTTCAATCCCAATCAAAACAACTTTTTTATTTTGTATTTAAATATAAGTTATTCATTTAATCATCGGAGCGCTCTCGGTCACAGTCAGGAAATATCAAGGTCATCAGAGGCAGCGCTCTCGCAACCTCCAAGACTAGTATCATAGCCATTGTGCCAGAAGTAATCTATAAACTCCCTATTGACTTCATATTTCCTTTGGGCATTCATTCCCAAAGATTTCGGGATTGTTGTGGTTGGTTCCATAGACCTAGAAAGCATAAGATATATTTTCCGTGATAGCCTGTTTCTTTTTGTGGTCATCGACCGGTTTCGGGCGTTCGCCCATCATCAGGATGCGTTTATCAAACAGTGTGATAATATAAGATTTGCTATGTGCACATAGCATAATATATCTGATAATATCGGGATTGCTTTCGGAATGACTATTTCCCAAGCTTTCGCGATGTTCAAAAAGGTTACAACTATTTTGTTTAAACTCTATTTACAAGTTGTAAATCTCCTAATTCAAAAAGCTTTTCGGTAAAAATCGAAATAACGGTGGTTTGGAAGAAATAATTGTTGGGTTTTCAACTAATATGCAATATTTCAATATAATGAATGTACTTCAACTTTCTCTCTGATCATAATGAAATAATTGGATGCTTTTCCATAAATCTTTTAGAATCCCTTTCCTAGTAGGGCTATTTTTTTTTTTGTAACATTATCGTTCCAACCATTGGAGCTGGGCGTCGTCATAATCCGACCGAGAAATGGTTAGTTGTTGTTGCCTAGAATAAGAAAAGATGACACTTTTAAACCACCAGTTTTCTTCTAAAATTCCTCAGTTTGTGAGCCCCACTGATCAAGATTATTTACCTTTCCAATGTGCTTCAAATGCTGAATGACTATAGAATGGTTGGTGTGCTGAGCTCTGGTGTAGCTGTAAGAAGATCAGTTTGATGATTGCTTTCAATCGGTTATTGTCACCTTCCGATAGCCGGCCACTAGGCTCCATATTCAAGGCCTCATGAGATAGCAGTTCCTGGGTTTAGCTAAATGCGTTTTGATGTTGCGAGTTGTCTCCGCAGTTTTTGAACCAATTTTAACTCGAATAAAAAAGTTGTTCAAATTTGCTTTTTGTCTATAATTTCTATAGACTAAAATATGTACGAAATAAGCAGCCAGTATTAAGTCATCAAAAAAAAATAAGCGAGAAACTTGACCATATTTCGAGCATTTTCAGTAGCATTCACTCTTCAGCAGCATTTAATTACACTGTATCCTGCGTCAGGTAGCCATATTGGAAAACTCGGCAGATCTAAACATGGATCTCAACAAGAATTTCCAGGCGTTATAGAATTATCTGCTGGATATCCAAAGTAATGTTCCTGAGGAGTACCATGGACTTTAGGCCTTCCCTTCCTTTCGAATTATCGTTTCATTATTCTTCTGCCAAGCTACTTTCAATCCCGTTACTTTATTGTATTCTACATTCTTTTTAAATAAACTTAACTGGAAACTTGTCTTTCAATTAATGTTTCAAATGTTTAAGATAAAGTAAAAGTAACTATGACGTAATGTTATTTTGGTTGTATTAAAGAAGATTAATACTTCTTCTTTTTCTTTTTCTTTTTTCTTCTACGAAATCTAAATTTTACCAAAATTTTTCTTCAAAATAATTTTAAAGCAACACCTTTAAATAAGAATGAAAGATTTATTTGATGTTTTTTGTGCTAATTTTCATCTATAAAACAAAAAAAAATGTAGGGTCAGATTTTAAGTAAGTTATTCTCAATCTCACGCGTTGGTCTATTGGCTAGCGCACTCGCCTTTACTGCAATTATTCAGGGTTCGATTCCCGTAAGGGCAAGGTCGTTATTGACCCAGCACTGTGATAAAAGCAGCGAAGCTATAGTTAGTAGCGCGCTAGGTAGCGAAGGCCGGTACTAAACGGCGTGGGAACTGCGGCGCGCTTAAAATTTCTATAGACTAAAATATGTACGAAATAAGCAGCCAGTATTAAGTCATCAAAAAAAAATAAGCGAGAAACTTGACCATATTTCGAGCATTTTCAGTAGCATTCACTCTTCAGCAGCATTTAATTACACAGTATCCTGCGTCAGGTAGCCATATTGGAAAACTCGGCAGATCTAAACATGGATCTCAACAAGAATATCCAGGCGTTATAGAATTATCTGCTGGATATCCAAAGTAATGTTCCTGAGGAGTACCATGAAGATAGGCCTTCCCTTCCTTTCGAATTATCGTTTCACCTTTCGATTCAAATCGCCTTGGCCCTTCATGGGCTGTTACGCCATAGGTCTTTAATGTTATTCTCAATGCCTAGGATATGTACAACACGCAATATATAGGTGGGACCCTTCCTGTACTGGCATTATGGAGAGAAGCCTGCGTCTCAGATGTCCCAGAAACCCATTAAAATTCATTTTTCCGGAATAAATGTTTCAAAGTAATAACAGCGCAGAAACTTTGACGCCATTATAAATTTATTAAAAAAAAAACTTTTTTTTTGTTGTGACTGTTCTTTTAACAATTATTATTATAAAAGTAATATATAACGGTTCCTCAACATCTAAAAATCAGTTTACCTGAAAAAGACTGTTCATAAAAAGTGATAGGCTTATAAGGTTTGTGCTTAATAGTGAAAAAAATCGTCGAAGGCGTTTGCGAAACAGCCTTAAATAAATTAGTAACAAGTTTTGAGCACCTTGCAATTTTCCGTTTTGAAATATTTATTCACACACACACATACTTCTTACGAAATTTCTTTTATATTTATTACTGAATATTTACACAATCACAATTGCTCATGCAGTCACAAACATATACAGGATACAGACAGGCCAAAGAACATCCGGAATCCTAGCAGTTGTCGTACCGTTAAAAAAACAGTTACCAAAATCTGTTACTAAAATCTAAGAGAAAGTGCAAAGAATCTTTTATTCTTTTTATTAAAAAAAAAAAAAATGAATATTATTATTATTATTAATTACATATGATATATGAACTCGGCAAAACAATTTATTTTGCAATTCAAACATGTTTGTTTATTTGAATTTATTTACGACATAACTTCAAATATATTTAGTATCATAAGTTAAATATCATTTACATAACTTCCAATATATTTAGTATAGCACTTACCTTAATTCATTTTTTTTTTTTTCATTAATTTTTGACAATTATAGCTGCTAAATCAATAATTATGTTAAAATATTAGTTGAGTTTCTTTATTAAAAATTAATTGTTTATAATATTGATGGACCAGATTTTTATAAATACAAATAATTTTATCGAAATTAAGATATTCCAACGATTCAACAAGTAATTAGAGGATGTATGGTGGGGTGATTCTTTAGTTTGAAATACCTAATACCTGATTGTAAACAAGCAATAGATAATTCATATTCAATAAAATTATAACTGAATGCCCTGTGGTTTGTGAATATCCTCTACACATTTACAGCCGGTTACTGTTTTGAAATTAAATTCTTCTTAAGTTTATTTTATTTAGTTAATTAATTATGTATTTTTATCCAAATTAAGATATTCCACCGATTCAACAAGTAATTAGAGGATGTATGGTGGGGTGATTCTTTAGTTTGAAATACCTATTACCTGATTGTAAACAAACAATAGATAATTCATATTCAATAAAATTATAACTGAATGCCCTGTGGTTTGTGAATATCCTCTACACATTTACAGCCGGTTACTGTTTTGAAATTAAATTCTTCTTAAGTTTATTTTATTTAGTTAATTAATTATGTATTTTTATCCAAATTAAGGATATTCCACCGATTCAACAAGTAATTAGAGAATGTATGGTGGGGCAATTCTTTAGTTTGAAATACATGTAACGAGACTCCTAAAAATTTCCTCATCAAACTTTAATTGCTTTCATTCAATTATATTGCAAAAGATGATTGACTATTGATGAACCAACTAAATTAATAAAATGTATGGCTATAATATCAACGGCTGTTAAACGATTTTTATATTTGGATTAGAGATATATAATAGTTTTAAGTTTATTTTCATGTCTCTTTTTTTAGCGGTTATTTAGTGTGTATTCATTATTTCTCTTCATTTCCTGTTCTTCATAGCCTGCAGTCAGGGCCGGATTTAGATGAAAAGAGGCCCTAGGCTATTCCACTTGTGAGGCCCTTTCACCTCCCATTTTTAAGTTTGTAAATTACATGATAGATAATAAAATATATCATTACTGTGATATATATAAATATATTAAATGAAACATGTTGTGATTGGTACTAACCTTTATAAAAAATGTGGCACGGATAATAAATAAAAAAAATTCGAGAACACTTATTTGGACATTTATTCCTAGCACCATATATAGTACTTGTAACAATAACTAATCAAACATAACACACAACATTTACAAAAAAACAAAATTCAAATAATGAAAATCTTTGACTACGAAAATAAAATACGCAATAAAAATTATCATATTTTCTATCAAATTAAATTAAATATATTCAATACATTGAAGATTAAACCAAATTCAATTCAGATAAATTTATTTCATAATAATTCGCATTTAAAGTTTAAGTATGAATTATTATGAATTTTAAGTTTTAAACTAAACCAAAAATGGAACTTTATTCAAACAAAATCCAGATCACAAAAAAGAACATATCAAATTGTAGATCATATTAAATTTTATGTTAATAGTTATTTTATTTAAGAACTGATTCAATCCAACTTCACATTTAAAACGAAATAGTACGAGTAGATTAGAAGAATTTCTTTCTAAACTTTTTCACACAGAATTCTTCTGTAAGTTCATCAAAATCTATTTTTCTGAAGGTCTCATTTTCGATGCACAAAACCTCGTCTGGGTCATTGTGCTTCTTAATTGATTTTTGATATTTTTAAGTCTTGAAAGTGACCTTTCTCCAGAAATTACTGACTATTAAACTGAGAAATAGCCGTAAGATTGATTCCACATTGGGGAAGGCCACTTGAATATTTTCTTTGAATATTATTTGATACAAGTCTCTATGCGACAATGTGGAATTTTTTGAAGGCTTATGCGTTTGTATCACATATGTGTAGAAATGAAATAGTTCTTCAGTAAGATTTTGATTGACATCTTCTGGGTATTCTTGCATTAACAGCTCAACACCTCTTTGAAGTTCTACCTTTGATAATGTAAGATTGGCAAGAAAGGAAAATATTTTCACTATATCATCGTAAACAGAAGCTCTTCTTCCTAAATTTGGTTCTAGTGCATCTAATATAGGAATAAATAATTTAATCCTAAATTTATCTCTTGAAGAGAGTTCGTCTAAGGCATCAGGGTCAGATGAATTTTCGTAATTCCCTTGCCTTTTACTTCTTATTATCCTTCTGCCAGTTCTTTATTCAGTATTTGGCAAAGTGTTTTTTGCTTGTTGCTTAAGTGCATCGAAATCTTCCCTAATTCCACGTAAAATATCCAAAAGTGACCTGTACCAATCTGCACAACTACTAAGTAAAATATTAGGGCTTTGAAGAATTTTATTTACTTTTGAAAAATGTCTCAGTATTCGATTCCAGAAATGGACCATAAACACGAATTCAAATTCTTCCATCTTCTCTAAAAGATTGCTGGCCCTCAATCTAGTATCACCCTTTGTATTATTATCTGAATGTAAATAATTGAGTCATCGGTGATATCATTGTAATTTTCTAAAATAGCTTCTGTAGCTTTTGCGCGTGCCTCCCACCAGTGTCTGATAAATATTTAGGCACTTTAGAATGAGGTTTCAAATGTGATTTCAGAACTGCCCATCTTTTTGTGGAAGACAAAAAAAAGATATGAACTTCGTTCACAACCCTAAAAAAATTAACAGCAACAATCAACAGCTGAACGACCTACTAAATTTAAACAGTGACCAACGCATGGAACAAATCTTGCAAACTTGTTTTTTTCGATAATTTTTTGCTGCATACCATTGTATCTACCAGCCATATTGGCTGCATTGTCATAAGACTGTCCTCGGCATTTTCTGAAATTAATTTCAAGTTTAGTAGTGATATAGTTAAATACTAAATCAGCTATGCTTTCCCCTGAGTGATCTTTAAGCTCAAGGAAAGTTAAAAATCTTTCAGTTCGAAAACCGTCTTCAGGTGACACATATCTAATAATTAAGGTCAACTGATCAGTATGAGATATGTCAGGAGTGGAATCTACTGAAAAGCTAAAATAGCTAGCCTTTTTCACTTCCGCCACAATTGTGCCTTTCACTTTATTTGCCATAACTATACTTTGGTGCAATCTAGTATATACAAACGAACAGACCCAATGAGCCGAACGCGTTGATCTTAACCAATATATTTTTATGTTTGTTTATTAGTCATATGCGTTGAATTTCTTCTTATTTTCGATTCAGTGTTTTAGCGTTCACTGTTTTTAGAATAATGTAATTTTAATTTTGCTAACAATTTGAATGTGGGCCCCACTTGATCTTGAGGCCTTAGTGTGAAGCCTAGTTAGCCTATAGGAAAATCCGGCCCTGCCTGCAGTTAATGTTGATGCGGAAATTTACTTCGTCTTTTATGCATCTATGAATGTTTGAACTGTTTGTCCCGCTTGTATTAAAAGTAGAAACTAGCTGTTTGGTAGTTTATCGCGAATATTCTTCTTTGTCACTATTTTTCTTTTAACTTCTTTTTCATTTCTATACATGAAGACATACACACACACACACACACACACACACACACACATCATATCATTTTCTACACACTCTTCATACGCATCTTCAGTTGTAGTTTTAGCCTTTATCGGCGGACCAGTGTCTCCTGGATGATTCTCTATTTAAGTGTGAGTAAATTTGTCAATAATAAATTAAATGTTTATTTAATTTTTTTTTAACAACTCACATCTGATCGTTTATACATTAAACCCATCTTTCCCGCAAGTATCATATTTCATCTTCGGCTTCTGAATTTCGATTCAACCATTCAACTTTCCCATATTTGTTTTGTCCATCTGTGGCTCGAACTGTTAATAAGTTTTCATTTTGTAACTTGGGTTTTCTATTGGTGAGAGTAGAAACTTTTTTTATTTTTATTATTTTTTTTTTTAATTTCTAAGGCATCTATGGTCATTGGCGCCCGTAGCCTATTCAGTGCACTGCCGCCCTTCGGACAGGATTCTCTCGTTACAGACAACACTGACCGGTTGAGCTGTAGAGGCTCCTAGGAAGAAAAAAAATCTAAGGCAAACAGCTGCACTCAAACCCGCGTCCTCCACGTGGGAGTCCAGTACGCTAACCACTAGTGGATTCCCTTCCCTTTTTCATTATTTTTGTTAGGTCGCGGCCCCCCTTTGAGGGATTAACTTTGCCTCGCTATTTTTCCCACGCCTCCGCCCGCGCGTATGTACACGCTAATCCGCTTAGTGGTGCTTTTTGTGAGGATTATTGCCGCCACTAATGGTTTCCTAGAACCTAAGAGACTGACCGCGCCTACTTCGATGAGAAGGACCTGTGTTCGCGCCTGGAGAAATTCATCGCCTTCAGCAGTTCTCAGCATCGTGCCCCGCTTCCACGGAGCACTCTAACACCCCTTCCCCGTCACCTTATCTCCTTTATTTCGCCACATACACGCACACACACACAGCACGTCCACATACAGACGCCATACCTTCCTATTCCCCCTTCCGCCTGTCACGTCATCGCCTCTGTATCCACATTCGCCGTCACCAAGAAGGTAAGTCTCGCCCTTGTTCATTAACTTCTTATAAGTCAAGTTTCTTACAGTTTTTATTTCTTTTCGCCCGTTTCGCCGCGTCCAGTCTCCGCCTCCCGCTTGCCACCTCGCCCTGGGTGTCTGCCGCGCAGACAATTTTAATTTTTGTTTTCTTTTTCTTATCTGAACTTCCCAGAATAAACGATACTTTTAATGTATTACAATTGTGTTCCATGATTTTCTTCAATTTTTATTAGAGTCCTTGGATAATTTTTTATTGTTTATATACGTCCTTGGATAATTTTTTATTGTTTATATACAAAACTGACTCTCTCTCTATCACTATTTCTCTATCTTCCTTTCACGCTTGGTCTAATGGTGTTGTTGACCCAAAATCGCGAAAAAAAATTTTTCATAACAGATTTTTAAAGCTTCAGTATTATATATAAACAGAAGAATCTTCTTTTTGTGTGTGATAAATGTAGTAGTAAGACATTTACCCCTGATTCTACTGCCAATTCATTTCTACTGGCCATGAAAGAAGAGATTTTGAACTCATTAAATCAACAAATTAATGAACTAAAGGCTACAATTGAAAAAATGAGTAAGTCTCCTTCTACTCCAGAAGTCGTCAGCGATATTATAGAAGAAATTAATGAAAGACAGAGGAGAAGTACTAATATTATTATGCACAATGTGGCTGAAAGCCATTCTGATGATCCAGACACCAGGAAAGCAGAAGACGCTAATAAAGTAAGTGACATTTTAAAACCTGTTGCTGGTGAGAACTGTAGAATAATTAAAACCATACGTTTAGGTAAAAGTATTTCAAATGAAGTCAGACCATTAAAGGTTGTTCTTGAATCCAAAGAAGTAGTTTTGAAAATACTGAGAAACAAGAACATGATTTCCAATGGTGGTTTGATTCGGGTGAAATCTGATATGACTTTCATGCAAAGGGAGCATCTCAACAATCTTGGAAAAGAATTGGACCGTCGGTTGAATGATGGTGAGACAGATCTAACAATTAAGTACATAAGAAATGTCCCTAAAATTGTCAACATTCGTCATATAAAAAACTAAATGACTCTCCTATTCTTGATTTGCCTATCTGCTTTACTAATGCATGCTCTGTTAAAAACAAGATTGATGAGATAAGATTGTACTGCATCCAGAAACGACCCTTTATTTTAGCTATTGCCGAAACCTTTTTGACTGGAAATGATCCAGATGTGCTAATTAGTATATCAGGTTATGATATTATTAGGTGTGACAGGAGTAACAAACATGGCGGAGGCGTTTGTGTATTCATTAAACGTGAATTTAATCACTTCAAAACCACATATTATCCTTTAGAAACAAAAAATGACAAAAATTTTGAAGCCACTTGGGTAAAGATTTCAATAGGGAGATTTGCATTTCTTCTATGTTGTGTCTATAGACCACCCTCCTCGAAGATTAATGATGACATTAGCCTATGCGATTTTGTCTTTAATGATTCAATAGATAAATTACCAGTGGTAATTGTTGGTGATTTCAATTTTCCAGGAATAACTTGGAACAATATACGTATTCATGAAAATTGCGATACTGGGCGTAATTATTTTATTAATGCCTTCATGGCTTCTCATTTTGAACAACTGGTAGATTTTGATACAAGATATCGACCACCTGATATTCCTTCCTGCACTGATCTTATTATGACTAACGTTCCCATGTTAATTTCTTCTGTTGCTTCAGATCCGCCATTTGGAAAAAGCGACCACCTACTATTGACTGCAATATTGCAAGTCCAACCCAGTACCTCAACCAAAAAAACAGTTTCTGTAAAAAACTTTAATAAAGCAAATTTTGATGAGATAAACTATGCTATTTCTTGTGAAAATTTTATTTTCGAGAATATTTCTGTACATGAAGCTTATAACCAGTTTTTGAATGTCTTGAATGACTTAATTAGAATTCATATTCCAGTTCAGGCTATACAAAAAAGGTTTTTGAAACCCTGGATGACTCATAATTTATTTAAACTAGTTCAGCACAAGAAAAAACTGTGGACTCTATATAAACAAACAAGGTATGTAACAGTATACAAACAGTTCCGATGTCTGAACAATAAAATAAAATTCCTCTGCAGGCAACAAAAAAATGAGTATCTAAACAACCTATTGAAATCATCTGACTCTAAACCATTTTACAAATACATCAATTCTCAAATAAATGGCAAACCAAAAGTAATTAACTTGAAGAATGCTAATGGCCATACGGAAGTTCAACCAGAACAAAATGTCAAGACTCTATCACTACACTTTTTAAATACTTTTACCAATGATGCCCCCACTGAAGTAGTTCCTGCATTACCCTATTCTACTTTCAACAATGAATCCTTATCTAATTTGCATATTAATGAAGATGATGTAAAGGATGCCATTTTATTACTCAGTTCTACTAGTAGCTCTGGACCTGATGGAATTCCTCCAATTTTTCTTCAAAAATGTGTAAACTCCATATCAAAACCACTCTGCAATATTTATAAGTTGTCTTTAGAACAGCAAGCTGTCCCAAAATTATGGAAGCAATCAATAGTTATTCCAATTTTTAAGAAAGGTGATAGAACTGATCCTTCTAACTACAGGCCAATATCTCTCACTAGCATTATCTGTAAGGTTTTTGAAAAGATCGTCACAAAAAAAGTAACTATATTTCTCTTAGAGAGCGGTATAATTCCACATAACCAACATGGATTTCAACCTGGCAGATCCGTACTAACCAACATGCTAGCCTCAATTGACCATTGGACTAAACAGCTTGACAACCATCAACCTATCGATGTCATTTATATAGATTTCAAAGCGGCGTTTGATACTGTCCCACATCGACATCTTCTTTACAAGCTCCAGCACTATGGAATTAGAGGTAACATTCTAGGATGGCTGTCCGACTTCTTAACAAACCGTACATTTCAAGTGAGGCTGGATGGTATCCTATCGGACTCCCTTCCAGTTTTAAGTGGTGTGCCACAAGGCTCAGTTATAGGTCCTCTTCTGTTTATCTTGTACTTGTCTGACCTCAAGTTCTCTTCTCAATCCCAATTCTTCGCTGATGATTGCAAATTATTTAATAATCCAATAGTTAACAAGGAAGTTATACTACATGATCTTCATCAGTTAGAATCCTGGAGTAAAGCATGGCGTCTAGCAGTCAACATGTCTAAATCTACAGTTCTACACCTAGGTACCAACAACCCACACTTAATTTATAATATTGATGGTATTACCCTCAAAAGTTGTGATTCGGTTACAGATTTAGGTATTACCATTACAAAAAAGCTCAAGTGGGATGAACATGTTGCAAGACTTAGCAAAACATGCAATAGCCTCTTATACCTAATAAAGAAATCTTTCCCTAACCTCATACCCGACAATCTGAGGACTTTATATATATCATACATCAGACCTCATCTTGAATTTGCAAATCCTGTCTGGTCACCGTATTTAAAAAAAGATGTCAATGCCTTGGAAAATGTACAACGCAAGTTTACCAAACTTTCTCCATCACTTCGTGAGCTTCCTTATTCAGACAGACTAAATACTTTAAACTTAAGATCTCTGGAAGATCGAAGAAAAAGAGGAGACATGATTGAGCTTTTTAAAATTCTACATGGACACTACAAGAGTAGTCTAGATCATCTGTTCGCCCCTACAGAAGTAGCCCATCTCCGAGGACACATATCCAAACTATTCCATCCTCAATCCAACTTAGATCTTCGCAAACATTCATTTGCTGTAAGGACCATCTCAGCATGGAACTCACTCCCTACATATGTCATCGAAGCACCCTCTATAAACTCCTTTAAGTCTAGATATGACACATTCTTTGGTAACATATAACATTTTGGCATCATGTTTACCATTTTAGCTATTAATTTATATTATTTTTATAGTACCTATGTTATTTTGTGAAATTATCTTTTTTCTTACTTTTCCTCATATTTCTATTGGCTTTTATATTGTGCTTATATACTTCAAGTGTCAAATTTAAATATATATTTAGTGCAATTATATTGTCACCTTAGGGACCATATTTCAATAACTATACTTATTGTAGTTACTATATTGTATACTCTTGAGAGCATTCACCGGCACTGCCGCTAGCTCTTTTTGTAATAATAATAATAATAATAATATATAGACATTAAGAGTCATAAAATGATTGATTTTTTTTCTCTATAAATTCACAAATAAAGTAATCCACCTATACGTTTTCTTTATACCATATAATTATAGCGACTGCAATATCTGTGTAAATTATATGTATTCAACTGTAATATAATAAAAAAAATAAACAGGTTTAAAGAGGCAAATCTAGATAGTAATGTTCTTATTAACTTATTTATACATACATTCATTTTATAGCAAAAAATTTAACCAGTTTGTTATATTAAACAGAAGCATATTTTGTAATCTTATTGATACTTTTATCTAATATTCAGCCTGATTACTTAAGTTTCATATGCTATTGAAATAAGGTTTACTTTGATTTATATATATTCAATTAAAGATTATAGAGATTAATATTTGCTGTAAATTATTAACACAATTAATCAAATTACATTCCAAGTTTTCTTTATAATTAAATTGTCTGTGAAGTCAAATTTTCAGGTCATAATGGGATATTCCACAATCTAAACTAAGAATAACAAGTTACAACTACATATCAGGGATTGGAATATAAGAGTGTTATTTTTAAAACTAAAAATTATTTCGCTTTAGTAAGCCTACTTTAACTATTCTAACTAATTTTAAGTTAAATTTTGCGAAAAATTTTGAACTTTTTGAGTATGTTGATAAATAAGAGTTATTTTTAAAAATTCTATATGATTTTTTATATAAAAGTAAAAATTAATTGTTAACATTTTTCTTATTTCAGAGATTTGTCTTTTGCCCAAAATTAAAGTTATCATTTCTCTCAAAAAATAAAAATTGTGCTTGATAATCAGGATATATTACTATTGGACTTTTGCTAATACCCGATTGTAAACAAACAATAGATAAATTCATATTCAATAAAATTAAAAGTGAATGACCTGTGGTATGTGAATATCGTCTACACATTTAAAGCGGGTTACTGTTTTGAAATTAAATTCTACTTAGGTTTATTTTATTTAGTTAATTAATTATATATTTTTCAATAATAAGTATTTAATTTTTAGAGAAATGAAAGGAAGTTGACTAATATTTTTACCACATGAGAATTTGATTTTGTAAATTCATCAAAAGCTTTTATTTTGAATTTATCCATACAGAAAACAGAATTTTTTCTCTTCTTAATGTTCAAAAAAATTTGCAAAATTTAAAGATTTGGTGCAGATGTAAGTATTTGGTTCATTTAAATTTTCCAACTCTTTTTGATTTTTCAATTTTTCAAAGAAAAATTTGGCGAAAAACGTTATCAACTGGAAAATCTCAGCATGTAAAATTGTTGTAAGATATGTAACTTCCACAGTCAATAATTTAGTTTCTTTTTTCAATATATGAAAATGAGTTTTATTTTTGTGAGAAAAATTTTTCCGCTCATGGCATAGCAGTTATTTATGATAGATTTATTTTGTCTCAAAAATAACCCCATGGTATGATTTTGTTATAGTTTGACTAGAAAGTAAAAGTCCCAATCTTAATATAAATCAAATAATGATTTCTAAAGACGAAAAATCAAAATCTAAGTCGTGATATGATTGTTTTACAAAATATAAATACTATTGATTTCAATCCCTGCTACATATACATTTTGCTAATGATTTGTTTCCTATAATATATGTAATAGGATCCTACGAGCGGAGAGAAACACAAAAATTGACAATCTAGTTACTCGCTACCTAGGTCAGACTACTACAGTAGGGGACTCTGTATATATACTCAGCCGAGCTAGACCTACAAGGACAGGTTTTACAACAGTTTACAACTAGATAAGAACGAGTCAGCAACCTTCTACTACCTTTCTCATCATTCAGTCTATATCTATCGCTACCTAACTTCTGTTACACTTGTAAAGTCCTTGAAGTTTGCGTTTTCTATCATTATACAGTGATCAGTATTTATTCTACTTCATTTCATTTTATAACCCATTCTCTGTAATTTCACTCTCCTTCTCACATCATTATATATATATATAAACAACGTGTAGGTCTAGAACGGAAAGATGCCAAAAGTTTGTTTTTTCGTTTTTTTAAATATTTTTTTCACAGCCACGCGTACATACATACACACACTTATTTTCATATTCAAGAGATCTCAAACTATAATAGGCCTCCGGAGAAAAATCAGTTAAGTTACACGTTCACAAAATAGAAATTTTCATCTTACAATATCTTATATTCTGTGGACGTTAGCTATCCAGCCTGTGCCACCGCAACAGTAAGACCCAACCTCTTACAGTAAGAGAAAGGAAGGTCTTCCACAATCCTCGAAAAGTCATTTTTTCCCGAAAAATTAATTCAAATAAGTTGCTGGTCGTGTAAATTTACCCCACTGTGGTTTGGTGGACCAAAAAATTGTTACCACAGAAAAGGGTTAGGACACTCAGTAGTGTTCAAAGGTTTGCTTGCCCTGAGCTCGATAGGTGCCATGAAGAACCCCCTCACTGCGATCTTGGAGGTTCTTTACCCACTCCAAATTTATTACAGGAACCACAACTTAGCGTGCCAGTGCTGTGGAATTAGATTACTAAAGAGAAAGCATCCATCTGTTCTACGCATAGTGGGGCATCTAGACACTATTTTGGGCCCACCTTCCGACTTAAATGGCGCTTAATAGAGCTTTGATTATCCATTCAAAGTTCTGATACCGGACAGAGTTCAGATACTGGAACATGGACGGCTATGAGATACACGAATGACTCTAGGACGGAAGATAGGGTGCGAGCGAAGCATACGGTGCTAATTCGGTGAAGGATATCTCTAAGTATGATAGCCACAGTATTTCAGTCAGAGCAAATTGTCTGTGCTATCTGAGATAATAAGACATACGGGAATACATAATTCCACAGTCATCATCTTTACAGACTGACAGGTTGCCATTAGATCTTAAAAAGTCAATTCAAGACTGGTGTGGGATTGCTTGGGCATTGAAAACAAGGTCTTTCTAATCCGGACATCAGGTTGTCCGAAATCAGGTTACAAGAAAATCATCTGAATTCGAGAAAATTTTGAAAAACTAAAAAATTAAAATAATTCAGAAAAATCTCATCTAATCCACTTTTGGCCAAAGTCCTTGTTCCCGATCGGATGGAATCCCTAAACGGTATACTTGGCCTTGACCGACGTACGGCAGATCGCCTTGGCCGAAAAGTTTCCAATCGCAATAAGGAACCTTATTGTGGCCTTATTTCTTTATGAGTGCATCCATCAAAGCATGGGTCCAGCAAAGTAGATCACAAGAATACTATTTGTAAAAGCTCCCTAATAACTACTCCAAAGAGGCCGTGCGACCGTACGGATGACTGTAGGCCTTCTAATTGGCCTCTGTAGACTTAAGAAGCACATACATCGCATAGGCCTGACAGCAGATGGCCCTCAAGAAGAAGTGGAAATAGCACTGAGTATTGGGTCAGTGTGAGAAGTCTGTGGCTGAGCGTTCGCCTATTCGGGGAAAACGACGCCTTCAAGTTTTACCCAGGAGTCAGTCTCTCTTCAGTCACTTAAGTCTAGTTAAACAGAAAGAACTGAAGAGGGCGCTCTAATTGTGGATTCCACAATAGACTCCATAGAGTTGTGGTGGCGTAGGCTTGCCACAAAATTCCTACAATCCCCACAAAATCTAATCTAATCTATAGAAAGTAGTAGATTTAGTAATAAGTTTTAATAATAATAAAAAGAAAATCCAATTTAACTTAACTGATAAAATTTACCAGGACTAGTTAATATTGACATAGTTTCTAAACATTAAATCTATTTAAAATAATTGGAAACAATATTATCTCCGAATGTTTGCCAAAATAGAAAGTTTTGTTATAGAAAAAAGTAAAAATTACAAATATGTAGTAAAAAGTATCATAATTATTTACACGATCATAACGCTTCCTCTTACTGTAGTAAGCTAAAATAAAAAAAAATTGGAATTATCATTATAAAAGTATATAATTATCGTCATAAAAATCAAAGATTCTCCTTTAATTTTCAAAATTGATTATCTTTCTATTATCTGAGCCCTGAATTCTCTCATACTTGCAAGCTAAATAGTTCACAAAATATTCCATGCTGGAATTTATAAAAGTTCATAAACAAAGTCAACAGTAAATGAACTTAAGAGCAAAGTGGTACCACCTATTTACGTTGTTTATTTTCGTTAAATATTATTACAACGTTGCGGTATTTGTTTTAGTTGTTCTATGGTTTAAGATTTTTCTAATTCCATATTTTTTATTTTTATTTTTAATATTCACTGACATTTATCTAGACAAATTATTATTTAAAAGATCAACCAAAATTTCCATATAATTTCAAATTACCTATATATTATAAAAACAATTATAAACCAATAGTGTTTTATAATTTAAAAATATTTTTATTTCAATTAGATGTAACTCTCACTTTAAGAATGTCAACCTAACTCCTTACTTCCGATGTTTATGTTTACAAGTAATATAATAAACATAACAACTTCTCAGAACGTCCTTTCTGTATTGACCTATCACCAACTTTACATTCTTCTTGTTACATATAATTGTATTTTCTTTGTTTACTTTCTATCCTCTTGTTAAATAACTTTTATACTTTCTGTAAGAGGAAGTGCTGCTATCATATTAATTTTTCAAAGTTGAGTTTTTATGTAGGAAAACATATTTACGAAAATGTATATATATATATTTTTTTCCGCTGCACACCAGATAGCTATGTTAGAGTGGAGGTAGGTCGAACTCATATTGCCTGTAAAATTTTCAAAAGAATGTTGGGATGTTGGTGTAAACTATTAGAAATGGACAATGACCAGTTGCCCAGGCAATGTTTTAAAAGACTTATTGAACTAATAGAGGGCAAAACGATCCCATTTAACTGGGCATATGAGCTAAGGGACCTGCTCTGCCTGATAGGAGCCAAACATATCTGGGACTGCCAAAATATTGATGTAGTGAGGAACAGTCTAAATGTTCTTGTAGAAACAGTTAAAAATCATTTTTTAAGTAAGGACATTGATTTTATTATTATCTCTTCATATAATTTATTACTTTCGTAATATTAGTAGCCTGGGAATTAAAGAAGAATATCTGTATAACTATGTACATATAAGCAAAATCAAATTGATTACACAGTTAGAATGGTTTATAAAAAAATTTCCCGTACTACAATAAATGGAGAAAAAATTCTGTTTGATTGTGAAAAATACTGTACTTTATGTAATTCCAGGGAAATAGATAGTTTAATATATTTTTTTTAATTGACTGCCCTCTTCTCTTGCCATATAGAAATAAATGTTTAAACCAATACTTCTTGACAGCCCACAGTAATTTTGGTAAAATTGAGAATCTGCTGTCCAATATTAATAAAAATAAATTAAATAACATTCACTTATTTGTTACTAAAAGTCTGGCTTTTAGAAATTTAATTGGATGATTTATATTAAATAGTATTAATGCCATAATTATTATATTATAATATTTAGAATAGTAATAACAATAAACAAGAATATTGATAATATTTGAAGGTCAAGTTTAACCTCATAATGTTTATAATGTTTAGTTTGTTTATTTTGTTCTTTTCATATTTAGTTTTATTTATTTAGCAAGCGGTTAGCTAATTTAATTATTAAGTAGGCACTCTATTCAGGAACTTTATTTACTATTTACAATTATGTTTTCTTTTTTTTTCTTATATTTATTTGTTCTATCACTTGCTCTATACTGAGTTGAGAAGATTATTTGCTCAATATATAATTTTGTTTAACTCACTCCTTGCTATGGATCTAGGTATCCCAAAAGCAATAAATAAAGAATATATATTTT
>JAAEAF010005669.1:0-60407 GCA_011037195.1 Triatoma infestans | reverse complement strand
GCAAATATCGTCAGATTATAGCTATCAAATTTGTGTAGAAAACTGACTTTAAATTTAAGTTTCTGTCACGTAACACACTGATTGATTCAATCATATTTTAATATCCTAGTATTTTTCTTAGTATATTTCCCAAATTTTTGCTAATCTCTAAAGAAAAAAAAGCAAAAACTAAGTTAAACATCCCTCTAAAGTGTCATTTTAGCGTATTCTACGGTTCTATCATAGATAATGTGCTAATGAAAATTGTTGTTTAACACCAACTTTTTTATGTTGTTCGCAATTTTTTATGTATCACTGTAATAGTGTCCGGAATTGAGGGATCTACAGCAGATAGAGAGAGACACAAAATTCAGAGTCTCACGCGCTACTTAGGCCAGACTAGAGTAGGAGACTACTGAGCACTGCGCTAGCCCTACAGGTTATACAGCAGTTACAACTCTCCAGCAACCAACTACTACCCTTCTTTTCACTCATTCTAAATCTCTCGCTATCAATTTCTATATTCACTGTAAAGTCCTGTCAGTTTGTGTTACTTTCTCATTATACAGTGTTCAGCATTATTTCCAGTTTATTTCTTCTTATAAACCCAATTTTCTTCTTCATATACCCATTACAATGAATTCGTGGCATACTTATGATGCTGATTAATTCGTATAAAAACCTCATTTTTTTGGTAAAACATTTTTCAGAGAATATTTGAGGAGGGTTCTGGTGGTGTAACCTGTCCTCACGCGCAGTCGCCTTTCGTGCGAGAATTCAGGGTTCGATTCCCATGAGGGCAAAGTCGGTGCTGACCCAGCATCGTGATAAAAAGAGGGAAACTACAGTTAGTAGCGTCTTAGGTAGCGAAGGCCGGAATTAAACGGCGTGGGAACTGCGGCGTGCTTAACACACGCCCACCTATTCAAGTCACCGTCTGGCAAGCCTTGGGCACTTCATGGCGCTGTTTGCGCCATGAGTTTTTTTTTTTGGTGTAGCCTACACATGTCCCGCTACCCATAACAGGGATATTTCATTATATTGCAGGTTCCCCAATCTGTATTGTTTTCTAAGGAACTATTATTATTTTTATTATTATAAAATGGATGCCCTATGTTCACGATACTTTTAGTCTCCCCCACAAGAAAAATTATATAATTAAATGTTTAAAAATATATATCGCTCCTAAGAAGCCTTTCATTCTACCGTGATCTTAAGATACAAATCGCAATCTCTCACAGCAACCCACTACAATATCTAAATATCTTTAATCTTCAAATCCCCCTAATGTTGTTCAAATCTTCACCACATTACCTTCCCAAATACGCAGAACCTTGTATTAGTGAAACGGTAACACTGTCATATGCAGCGATTCTTCGTTTCCTTTTGAGTCTCTCGTTACAGTTCTAACACAGTGGAATAGGACGTCCTATTTAGAAGATTTAAAAAAAAATAGCAATGTGGACAAAGTGGGGTCACTAATTATCTCCTATTTTATGCAGGTTGCTCTGCAAGGAGTCATGGAATTAGCAATCGAAAATTGATCCCAAAATCTGGGTGAGGCAAATCGGAGATGATCTTGTTTTTTAGCAGGCTCCTCCAGCGCTTGTTAGAGGCTATCCTTCAAAGCTGGCAACCGTCTAATTAGATTTGAGGGCCACGATAGGTAGGTTGAGGGTAGAGGTAGGTTGTCCTCTTTAAAGATTCAAAGGCTGCAATGCTACATAAATAAAAATGCTCCTGGCTTAAATAAAACTGCAAACCACATCGAAACATTCATAAATAAACTGATCTGTAAGAAATCGGAAGTCGCATTCCCATATAAGTTCAAACTGATATACCGTTTGAGCATTGCAAAAAAATTTGACTCGAATTTTTGGATCGTAAGCAGTGGAAAAGTTGGCGAAAGAACTTGTAATTAGCACCAAAAAAGTGCAAAGTGGTACTTTGAATGTTTGATTGAAAGAAATTAGTTTAGTTTGAATGGTCGGATAGGTTTTCGATGTAAATGACTTGTACATCCACAGGGTTGAATCTATCAAGCGCGATCGAGTATGTAAATTTTATATATATATGTTACGTATTTCTGGGCTCTAAAGTGTGCTTTTAAAAAAGATGCAACGGAATACGTAACTTTGGTTCGATAGGAAATCAATAGATCTCCCCACCGTCAGGCAGGGGGAACAATTACTTATAAATCTCGCCACATAGAGCGTTCTCATACCTAATTACTTATAAATCTCGCCACATAGAGAGCTCACAGACACTTTTACCGTGAAATACGAGAGAGACGCTAGTACGGGGCAAGTACGACGCTATCAACCACAGAGACGCTCTGTGCCTAATCACCACTTTATAACTTTCTTATCTTGCAATTCCTTCTTTTGTGTATCAAGATTATTATTTAAGTGTTTTGCTTACACATTCAAGTGGTATATTTTCTACTGCAGTATCATAATTCTTTCTCGTGCTGCATAAAGTTATAGCCTCATGTTCATGATACTTGAAGCATTCTGGTGTTCATTTAATTCATGATTTAAAGCCCATTATTAACAGTATACGCATTATTAACCGTTTCACTATAATCAAGATAGGTGCCTCATCACTCTGCCTGCCCAACCTCTAGGCCAGGTGGGACGTACTCTCTACAGTATAGTGAATCCCGATTAACGGAAGCGTGAGGCAAGTATACTCTTCTTAACAGTTCATACTCTGCATTAGAAATTAATACGTCATGATCTCTTCTATCTTCTCAACCTGATTTATATCTCCTCAACCTTAATTTGAGAATTGCGGTTCTTCCTCTAGCATTATTACACTACATATTTATTCGTTTGCAAACAGATTCTCAGGTTCTACAATCTGCCTAGTTATAGTGGTCCTTCGAGCATCTTCCAACCAGCAACCTTTTGGACAGCCCTGGAAGGGATGGTTGCCACTCAGATAATCGTTTTTAATTCCCAGGGCGTATCTGCTAGTCAATTACGTTTTCGAGCACGGTTGTGAGGCAAGAAGACTGGAGAAGCAATTAGTTCAATAAATTTATTGTTATATCAGAATTGGTTGTTGTATCTGTCTTTTGTTGCTACACTACCCCAATTTTCTACTAATATCAGCAAGACCTGCCTATAGACTCCTATCGGAGTTCCTGCAGAGTTCTAAAATTCCCGGAAACCAGCTTATGGTACCGGAAGAAGTACTTTACTGGCTTGGAAATACGTAACAACATATAAAACGAAAAAATCTCTTTAAAGCTAATTATAATAGAGATCAATTGAATTTGGAAAGATGGGCTCAACTTTTTAATTGACTATAAATTACAGTGTAGATAATTTATTTAGCTTAGCCCGTTAATTTATAGATAGATAGATAAGTCTTTATTAATAATTTTTATAAGATTACAAAAAACTTAACATGTAAATGCATAAAGATAGACTCATTGGCCTAGGCCGTCTGATGAGTCTTATCAATTTATCTTAAAAGAAACCAAAATATATCTTAGAACTAAATGCATAAAAAAATAAATAAATGAAAAACTAAAAATAATTTATGCCTCTGTTATAATACAAAGTAAATAATGAATACTAGTATTATATATTTAATAAATTATTTCTAAGGTCCGTAAACTATTTTACAGTATTTTACCAACATTGACCAATTTTTCCCATTTAAAAATTACAACATATTTTCTTTACTTATATTAGCTGTTTTAAATAATATTTTCATTCTCACATCATGATATTTAGGGCAAACAAGGAGGAAATGATAAAGATCTTCTTTTTCTTGTAAATTACGAACAGGACAGACAAAAATAACTTCTTCAGATTCATTATCAATAAAAGATTAATAACTTAAATTTAAAAGTTCACTTCTAAGTTTAAATATTAATATTTTACTAGAAAGAGGCAGAGTATTATATAGATCATTATTTTGTGCCAAGTTATAACATGATTCCCTACCCAACATATAATTATTTGAATTCTTAATTTCATCCATAAATTCATTGTTGTAATGCTCACTAAATTTTTTTTTAATTAACAATAACTTTTTGTCCCACAGCTGAATATTATGGATATTTATTGGCGGTCCCAAACTATATTTCAAAATGTAGTCATTAATTTCACGGAACCAGAACATGTTTAGAGAGAAACACTTTATACGTAAAGAATTGTCAGTGGGGCTGCTAGACAATGTCAAGTTGCTAACACACAGCTTACCAATCAATCGAACTGATATAAACAAAGAAAGAGGAAACAATACATTATTACACAGATTAAATCATGAAACAGATAATTTTGTTTTGTAATTGTTTTCCACTTTTCGACAACAGACGTGTGTGCGCAAAGTCTAACTGTAGATGTGGTGGTTAATGATGGCTAGAGAGTCTATAATAATCTCCTCCGTTAGCCTCGGCAATATATTCGGGTCTATACCGACCTCGTCCCAGAATTCCACCGTTTTCTTTGGAATAGTCCCCCGAGCACCGAACCATAGACCACGCACTTTATAGTCCCTTTCCCCAAACATATCTCTATACTTCTCGGAGAGATATGTAATACATTTGCTATAAATGGCACGCTTTTCTGTGTCGACCTTATCCCCCTGCTGTGGATCGTTATTTTCATAACGCACCGTCGGATCAATGATGTACGCTAGTCTGCTGTCCCTTTTAAAGGCCACTATATCTGCATATCGCGCAGAGCTCTCATCATCAACAGCGTACACTTCCTCAAAGCAGGTATAATCAAGAGCCCTAAGAGACTCTGCGATCGCGTGCTTGACCCTGTGATGCCGCCTAGTCACGAGGAGCATATTGTGTGGACAATTTTCGAGCACATGTGAAGGTGTTTCGTTCTCTCTACCGCATTTGCGGCAGAGGGGTCCAATATCTCCTGCTGAACTCGTGGCAACTCCGGGAACGCCCTTGAGTGGAGCATAATTTATGTTTAATTTTATCGCGTTGGTCCACTCCGAGCCTGAGAGCACTTGCTTATTGTAGATGTACTTATTAACTTTGGGAGTCTCCCTGAAGTGACAGGCTCCTATCTCTTGCCATTTGCACTTCATCCATTCGTTAAAGGACTCTTCTCTCAGTGACTGGCGAATCCTTTTCACTGGGATATGGTCCCGGATGTCCTCCACCTCAATGCTGAGGCGGTTGACACATTGGCCAACTTCCAACTCAAGGTCAAAAATCCCTTGAAATTGAGGGTCTCGAACTTTACCGAGTTTCTGGGCAATGGACAGCTGTTGCAGTGGTGCCTCCCACTCACACCTAAGCAAACCCAGACCTCTAAACCGCCGAGGTGCATACATCATTGCAGTGGATGCATTCGCTTGAAGACCAATCATAGACTTCACGCATCGTCGTATAACGATGTCCACGCCCTCCAGTACCGATGGACTCAGCTTAGTCAGTGGGGCAGTCTGGAGAGGGTAGGTCAGCATTGGAAAAAGGTATTGGTTTAGAATATTTAACTTCTGGTCTATAATTTCTGGTTAATAATTTGGTTAATAATAATGGTTTAATAATTTCTAATGCTAATATTTTTGGCAACCTTGAGTCGGGTACATTTAACACTTTAACGATTACTCATAGTGCAGCTTCATTGTATATAATTGTGTCGGCCCGGTACCGGTTTCAATATGAATAAATGATGTTCAGGCATAATTGGGCAGCCTAAATAATCTTTTAACAAAATATCTAAATATATTTTTCCACACATCCTCATACCATCCACATCCCCAAACCTGAGCTCCGTAACATAAAACCGAACGACTTACACTGTTGAACACTCTCAATTTCGCACCAAATGAAACCGTGTTACTCTCCATTAGTTGACACCATACTGTAGTGGAATCGTTTATTGTGATTCCTGAGGTATGTAGTAGATGTCTTGAAGAGGGCGGAAGTTAGTTTAGAGATTTTTGGAAGTTAGTGCTCGAATTATTAACACGGAATTTATAAAAATAGACTGTATTTGTACAATAATTTAAACGTGAGTAATGGTAACTATTATCAAGAAATACTTAGAAATAAATAGGAGATAAATAACTAATAATTTAGAATGATTGAAATAAATGAACTAAGATGCAGAACTAATGAAATAAGTATAAATAAAAACTGTATAGGGTCGCGGAAACTGCTGCTCGTATAATAATCTTGAAGACGTACTGAAGTACAATCATATAATAATCCCCTCTTCCAATGGGGCGAAGTTTATATATTAGTGTTAGCAACACTCACACCAAGACATCTGTCCTAGTGTACGACCTTGGTGACCAGTGATTTAGGTCAGTGGCCAGCCCCATCGGTGTTTGCTTTAATGTGAAGCATCGACCCTTGGTTTTTGTCTGTTTGGCCGCGGCCTTGTCTTGAAGACAGCAGCCGGTTAGGCCACTAGTTATAAATTATTCTTTCTTTGTTATGTGTTGTGAAAGTTTGACATTGCTATGACCTTGCCATGTCATTACAACATTGAGTTTAGACCACATTTTGAATTTTTTTAAGTTTCTCTTTATGATTTTCTGCAAAAGATAGCTTTGGAGTTAAAAGAATTACCAGATAATTATGTTTATTAACGATTTCAATTTGCTCATTTCCATAAATCCAGTTTTCTATCTTTGACCTCTATCCGCCATTACTGAATATAACTATGTTTGATTTCTGTAGGTTAAATTTTTTAAGTTCCAAGTTTCAACATAATAATCTTAATTTGTCCTTAATTTATCTTTAGGTATATAAAAATTTTTATGTTTATAAACTTTTTTATCTTTCATTAGGTACTTATATTATATTTTACATTATAATTTACATGATAAATCAGACAATGGATTTTTTTTTAATACACGTATTTTATTGTTTCTGTAATAAAAGCCATAACTACTCAAAATAATTTGACAATATTTAGTTCACACTTGGTTACCCAGAAATTGTGAGACAAAATTGAAAAATAAAATAAAAAAACCAGTTCCACTTCAGTGTTGTTACCAAGAAAGATAGTTTGTGAAAGCAACTAATTAAATGCTCGTTAAACTGGAGCTTTCATTTTCCAGCAGAACGAACTTCAGTCTATATTATTGAGTCCTTTTTCACTTGTTCAAACAGTTCGACACCTAGACATTCAAAGTGTTTCTTGAATGATTCTCATTTGGGTGGGGCAGCCTAACTGTTGTTCTATTTTTAGGTGCAAACAGCACTCGGGTGTTGGTGTAGTGGTTATGATAATGGGCTTTGTAACTGGGAGGTCGCCAGTTCAAGACCCGCGTATAACTGCTAAATTTTATATTTGGTTAAATATGTTTATGGTAAAGTAGGTGCTTCCGTCCCTTGTCCATGACAACCTAATTTGGTAGTTGGACGTTAAGCTTGCCTGAAATTATAGGCATTACTTTTAGAATCTGTTGCCAGCTTGTACCACTTTACTGTGAATAAATTTTTCATTTTATTGCGATTTTCTTTAAAATTGGTATATCGACTAATCATAATAAGAGCTACATCTTTTATTTGAAATATTTTTCTCGGAAAATTCATTAAAGGGAGTTTTCCGAGGAGGGGGATTGATGGTTAGACTTTCCTTCCTCTAAAGTGCCATTTCAACACATTATACATACATTCTATTGTCTGTAGATAGGTAGATAAAAATCTTTATTACAAATTTACAAATTTGTACAATAATAATTAATAGAAGTTCCAATGTACATTAACATTATAACCTTCCCACAATGTTTGCATGGTGATTTTTGGGATAAGGCGAGATACATTTGCAGGGAATAAAGGGAAAATACCTGCAGCTTTAGGAAAAATATTACGAGAGAATGTGTTTCAGTCTTTTATGCCTGTAATTTGTGGAGGGATCGTAGGAGGCTATTTCGCTGCAGAGTGGATTAAGATGACAGTCTAGAGTGGAGAGGAGTATCAGGAGACGATTTTGGATGAAGGAATAAACTGGGGTTACTGTAGATTTTACGTGAAGTAGATTTTACATGAGTCAGCCGCAAGTCTTAGGAATTTGTTCTAGGTTATCTGAAGTTTTTTTCGATGTTGCTGTTTCTGGTCAGGCTCCAAGCGGAGGAAGCGTAAATGTAACATCGGCCTGATGACTACTTTGTACAGTAGGAGTTTGTTTTGTGTGGTCATTTTTGAGTTGCGTGACAGTAACGGGAAGAGTAGTCTTATAGTCATTTTTCCAGAATTCACTTTGTCTTGTACGTGGGTCATGAAGTTCAATTTGTTGTCCAGAGTTATTCCGAGGTACTTGACGTTGTTAGTCCAAGGGATCAAATTATTGTTGTGTTTAATTTGTCTGTTGATTATAGGTCTACGTTTAGTAAACATTATGGCGTTTGTTTTGTCGTGATTTATTTTCATTTTCCATTTAGTGCAGTATTTTGTCAGTTTGTCTATTGCAGATGTGTCTGTTAGTGATAGTATCAGTTCTCCATGATGATGTGTACAAAGCAACATCATCCGCGTATAGGGCTAGGTTGATATGAGGAAGTTTGGGTAGAGAATTAATGTAGGTGATGAAGAGGACGGGACCCAGGATAGAACGTTGAGGAACATCTGCTGCTATTGGGTAGGAGTCAGAGGAGGCCGTGTTTAGTTGGATGTAAAATTTTCTGTTGGCAAGGTATGAGTGTAGGAGTTTAGTAAGATATAGAGGGAAGTTGTATTCAATGAGGCGGAAGAGAAGTCCCGTATGCCAGAAAGTGTCGAAGGCTTTGTCTATGTCGAGAAGTATCATGCCAGTGTGCTTTTTGCAATGAAAGTTTTGTGTAATGTCGTCAATTATTCTAGACAGTTGAAGTTCTGTGGAAAGACCTGGTCTGAAGCCAAACTGTTCGTTATTTAGTATATTGTTAGCGTCGAGGTGTTCTGAATATCTGGATAAGACTATTTTTTCGAGTATTTTGCTGACGGAACTTAGTAAGGAGATCGGTCGATAACTAGAAGGGGAAGTGAGGGGTTTTCCGGGTTTACGAATGAGCAGAGTTCGCACAAGTCAATTTTACGCATTTGTATTCTCCGTCCTTAATTTCCACTGGTTCCTTTAATACCGATCTGAAGCTATCACACAATGCGAATCTTGTTTCAATCGAGATTAGCGCTTGATGAGATTTTAAGGCCAATATATACGACAATGCCTCGCTTCCTAACAACTTTCAGATAACAATCCTCTTCTATAATTAATTTTATGATGTTTCCATATAAGAAACTTAGTCATAATTAAGTTAATAACTTTTCCTTAAGCATTTGCTAAGTTGTAAATTGTATATTAAATATAGATTCATCCTCAAAGATATGTACAGCTTAATAATAACCGTAACACTAATCATAATCATACAATAGAACATTCTGTACGAGCTGAAGTTAGATGGGAACTATACATCTCTAATTGTATACACGATATATTAGATTTTTATATTTTACTTGTATTAACTTCGAAACTTCACGCAATGTTAATGAGCTCCATTATTTCTTATAATCAAAGAAATTAGATACATTTTTTTTAATTAATTTCTTTCACAAAATATTAATATCGTATCCTCGATTTTTTACAAGGGAAATCGTCTAGTTTAGATCCATAAACAATATTATTTGTCATAATTATCATGATTCCATGGGGAAATCGTTGTATAAATCATGTTCCTGTGAATAGCCGTATTTACTCTTTTAATTATTAGGACAATGGAATTTTGCATGAAATAAAATAAGAGATTCTAAGTGGTAACGAAACTCTTTAGAATATTTTGATCTCTTAGACTTCTGCGGCCATTCTCATGAAAAAAACCACCTAGGGTTCCGGTTTGAAACCACGTCAGTGGTGTCCAAAGTTTCGGCTAAATTGCAATGAGCTCTTTGAGGCTCATGTTGCCTTGAATTGCGCTTCTTCTGGCTTGTGCTCCATTAGTATTCAAAGCTGACACGGTCACATCCCAGAAACTTAAGTGTTTTTCACAATATATTTTTTTGTATATTGCTTTTGTTAGAAGTGAAAACTATGTGAGGCACAAAAAAATGGCCGGACTCATTAGTTGCCTGGAGTTGGCATTTTAGAGTAAGGATTTGGTCAAGAGCAGTCAAGCCTTGATAAAACGATTACTGAAAACTACATAGATAAGACTACATAGTTTCTAGCTACATAGATAAGACTAGATTAGATCAGATTGGACCATGGGAGGGAGACTCCAACCCCAACATCGCAGCCAGCTTCTTGAAGCTAATAGTATTCCTTTGTGTCTAGTAGAGGAACCCTTCCCTCTTTATGAGGTCAAGTGCCTTCTCTTCTAGTCCTTCTTGCAAATACAATTTCCTCCACTCTCAACCTCGAAAGATCTCATACCGCAATAAACCGACTGGAACGTAGTCGAACAGCAGGTGAGAGGCCGTCTCCTTTTCTTCCTAACTTAGTCCGCACAAAGGCTCCGAGTTAATTAATCCCACCTTGAGTAGATGTTTTGGAACCTACCATGTGAACAGACAAATCTGACTCCTGCCTAGACCTAGGGTCTCTCTGGTTCTTCTCTTACACAATCCTGACAATCAACACCTTGCTGTGTTTTGCCCCAGTGGTTAGCCTTCACTCTGTGTCCAATCCCTCAGAGACGCCCTCGCCGTTCTTTTGGCTATCTACAGGACAAATCCCGGCCCACAGAATGGAGTGTTCGCCAATTGGTCGGATAATTCATTGCCTTTCATCCCCTTATGTCCCAGCAAAGTGCATACCAGCCGCACAACTTTGTTGTGCCGGGAGAGCAACTCCAGGAGTCACTGCATTCCCTGACCAGGGAAGAGGGGATTCTGAAGGCCCCGCCTGGCTGTCCGAGTAGATACATATTTCTTCCTATTCTTAGGGTCCATACGCAGATTCTCTTCAGTACAGACTTTTATAGCATATATTTCAGCCTCGAATAGCGTAGAGGACCTACCAAGATACCTCTCAATCCAGTACGCTAACCACTTACCTATTCCCTTCCCTTCGGGACATTTAATTCTTATTAATATTATACAGTGATGGAATCGGTAATACAGTGAAGTGGCATTGTAGAAGCAAAGTCTAACATAACCACAACTTCCCTAAAATGAACTTTCCCCTACAAATTGTTTCAAATTTAGGTTTCTTTATATGACAATTTAATATGCCAAATTTAAATAAAACCCTTGGCTTTCTCTTTGGGAAAATCCCAGAAAACAACTGAAAAATCCATTCAGTAAATGATAACTTCCGGTTGACGCAAAAACTTTATTGTTGGTATCTAAAAGAAGTATTATGGTTTTAGCTTTCTGCATTTTTTTTCGAATTCCTGAGACAACCAATGAAAACTCAATTTCGAGAATATTACATGATTGCAATACTTCCTTTTACTAGAAATAAGAGAAATAAAAAGAAAATTTAAAATGAATGAGCATACCATATGCTTTTAATTAGGATATTCGTTATAAAGAGAATTTATTATATATTAAATATGAATATATATAATCTATATATTCATATAAATATACATTATAATATAATATATTTGTTATTCGTTACAGATAACATAATGTTGAAGAAATACTAAGTTGGACTTAACGAACCAAATAAGATTTATTTATAAGAAACTCCTTATCCATGTTACATCAAATCTCAGATAACAGTAATACACTCTTGGTAACTTTATATCTGGATGTTAGAAAATATTGGCACTAGATGCTATTGATTGATTGTGGTAAGCGTCATATTTTTCTTATGCATTTTTCTGCCTTGTTGTTGTGAAAATGTCAAATTTCTAACTTGATTTTTTCACCGGAAATACCTCTTAAATTTTTTGTTAATAAAGCCTTTAAAAGTTTTTTCCACACTTGTTAGTGATTTTCACTCACTCTAACGATTTTCTTGTTACTAGTAACTTGAACAGATAAGGACTCCAGTAAAGTGGGTTTGAGCGACAGAATGCAGAAGATGCTAACGATAGAGATTGCTCTTGATATTTATTTATAGAATACTTTTGTTTCATGTTCTTAGAATGCTAGCATGTAGTTTGTCTGACGCTATTTGTATATTAAAACAATTTTCTTTTCTTCCTTGAGCTAAAGAACGAATTTAACGACTATTTGTAGTGGCCGCTTTCCATTAAGATCAAACAGCTGTTGGTAAAATTTCACTCTAGGGCATCATCTACAGAATATTTGAAACATAAACAAATGTTTAGATTAAGTATGAAACTTTATCGAACAATGTTGTTCGGTCGGCTCCCTTTGAGGGATTAACTCTGCCTCGATATCTTAACTTGGTATTTTTTCCCACGCCTGCCTCTCTTACGCGCCTACTCCGCCCGTGCGTGCGTACGCGTTAATCCGCTCGCCCTTTGAAATAATTCCGCCACTAATGCATTCTTGGAACTGGTTGTTGCTACCCCAACCCTCCGCACGCCCCTCTTCCATCCCTTTTCCTATTTCGTCATCTGACTACAATGTTTTCCCCTACTTCCTACGCCGGCCAGCCCCCTGTTTCCGTCCTCTGAGTTCAGTTGCTCGCTGTCGTTCGTCTGTGCTAGTTGTGTAGTGCTTATAACTCCGCTTCACTGTTTGTGACTTCGCCATTTAAGCGCTTATTCGCCAAGTTAATTTTCTTCATTATTCGCCCGCGAATAATAAGAAACTGACCGCACCTGCATCGAGGGGAAGGATCTCTGTTCGCGCCTGGAGAAATTCATCACCTTCAGAAGCTCTCAGCAGCCTTCACCGTTTCCACGGAGCATTCTAACACCTTTCTCCATTCACCTTACCTCCTCTCTTTCGCCACAAACACACTCACACACACAACACCTCCACATACAGACGCCATCCCGTCCTATCCCCCTTTCCGCCTATCTCGTCATCGCCTCTGCCTCAACATTCGCCGTCACTAAGAAGGTAAGTCTCGCCTTAATTTAACTACTTGTATAATTCAAGTTACTTACAGTTTTTTCGCCCGTTTCTCGCGTCCAACTTCCGCCTCACCGCTCGCCACCTCGCCTTGGGTGTCTGCCGTGCAGACAAATGTATTTATGTAAAATATAGTTTAGGGCAATTGTATTTGAGCTGAATGCTAGCAAATATTGTAAATAATGTATTTACATAATAGTGAGCATTTATATTTGAAGGAAAGTTCCTAAACTATATTTCAATTTCTGGTATTTTGTCCGTCGTAGCATGCATATTCATTTGGTTGCTGACCGATTTCGGATTTTCATCCATCGTCAGAGCAAATTCACCATTTTAAACACACACACACATAGTAACATAACCTTATAACCTCCCCACATGTATACAACCAACAAACCAACAAGTGTGAGTGTAACAGAAACATTGGTTGAAGTGAACTGTCTACAGGGATTGGTGAGTTGCTCTGACGATGGATGAAAATCTTAAACCGGTCAGCAACCAAATGAATATGCATGCTATGATGGATAAAATACCAGATGTTATCCAGCATTGCGGACCCATCCACATATTGAATATATTTCAATTTTTTGAAATTAGCAGAGCTAAGCTTATTCCTTTTTATTGCTTGATTATTATTATTATTATTCCCCTAGGGACCAAATCCTACGCTATCCAAAGTTACACTGGGCCCCCATACACCTATCCCAAAGAAAAAACTAACAAAATTAACAAACCGGGTCTAGAATAAAATAAAGACCCGGATCTGACCTATCTAAGATTCACCACAGTCAGAACAAATCGAACCTTAAATGGAAATAGCCTTCTGTTCCGATCAAAGATCCTGAACATAATTTCCACACAACCCAAGCAAATTATCATAAGATGAATGGGTATTTCCTTCTCTATCTTAAGCCGGCCATACACGCTACGGTCTACCGTACGGTAAAACTGTGCAGTTTTGCCTGCGCCTGGCAAACTGGAGTATGTGTGGGAATAGACCTGTGCAGGTTTTTGAGCCTGCGTGTCCTCCGGCCGCCCTGCGCAGTCCGCGCTAGTGAATTTCCAGTTTCTGCCTAGGGAGGTCCGTTAGTTGGTACACAGATATTCGTTAAACATTCATTCATTCATTAAATAGATATGACTATAATCTTTCCTTTTCAATAACCAATCTTTACACCACATTGTTCGCTTCCTTTTTCATTGTTTTTTTGATTAATTTTTTAAAATTAACGCAAGGCCCGTCAATGCCAGTACGTCATTGTTTTCCATCAACGCCATAGCGAAACTGAGGACCTCTCCGGCATACCGGAGTATCCGCACACACGCTACGACATCCGGTTTGCCTGCGCAGGCAAAACTGCATAGTTTTACCGTACGGTAGACAGTAGCGAATATGGCCGGCTTAACAGACTATTCAAAAAGGGCCTGGCTTGAGCCCCATTACGTACAGTTGCCTCCTAAAACCACAATGCCCAGTAAGAGATCCAGTAACATTCAGCTAATAGCCCTGTCCAGACTCTCAATGACGCATCCGGACTGCTTATACTGCCTTATATTGCCAGAAAACCTAATGAGCTAATTTATTGAGTAGAATACTGTGAAATATTTGATTTTCACTCGTTAGTCAAGTCTTTATTAATGGGCATAACTTTTGGCATGTAATTATGACGGCATTAAAAAATAAAAAATTAGCATATTTTAATGTTTACATGATTATGATCATTTTTTATTATGAATTAAGAATACGGAATTATTAATTTATTTTTTACCTTAATTTGAAATTTTTTTTTTTTTTGCCTAGAATCATTTTATGTCACCAACATTATCTTTGTCTAATATATGAATATTCGAGAGAAAAAAAAAAAACAGGAGAAACGAAAATATTCTTGCATAGTGTTCTATGGGTCTGTGAATGGAAGACAAACACGTAGTTGCCTTGAGGCAAATAAGCTTAGATGGTTGGGCCATTACCGGATAAGAAAAATGAACATCCTTTCCCTTATTTGTTATACTGAAAAATAATATTTACATTAAACTATTCTACAATATGTAGGACATAATATGTATATTACGTTCAATG
This sequence comes from Triatoma infestans, assembly GCA_011037195.1. Classification (NCBI taxonomy): domain Eukaryota; kingdom Metazoa; phylum Arthropoda; class Insecta; order Hemiptera; family Reduviidae; genus Triatoma; species Triatoma infestans. Next base: position 45,438 of record JAAEAF010005669.1, on the reverse strand, counting down.
TCTCTAAATCATAACTTTGTTTATTTTTTTCACGCCATCTTATTTCTCATATAAGAAATTTATCCGTATGAAGAAATGTATTCAATATGGGCTAGATTTATTAAATTGAGCTTTCAAGGAAATATATGTTTCTGGTTATATCTAAAAAGAAAATTACAATGAAAATTTATTACGGTTTACAGATGGCTTTTTTAAAAGAAATCCAAATTGTATTCACTCAGAAATTGATCAAAAAGAGGTATAAATGCGCAGTCCTGGAAAAATTTATTGTTCTAGAACCGAATACTGATAAATCACTTCTCTTCGCGCCGTTCAATAAGCTAGCTGTAACAGCAACCAAGGCGGCAGATCGTTTGGCCCGGGAGGGTTCCGGAACCGTTCTGTGATGTCTCAAGATGCCTCAGGAGTGCATCCATCAGGACATGGATGCACGATCGATCAAGGGAATGGTGGGTTAAAACCTCAGGCGAGAGGCAGGCGAAGACGTTTATTTATAGCTACTCGCCCAGGCTAACTGCAGAATTACTCCAACTTGTGCCGGGTGACCATAAGGATGGCAGTTGGCGTTCTCACTGGCCATTGCAGACTTAATACGCACATGCATCGCATGGGCCTGGCAACGGATAGCCTGTGTAGTTTTGTCAGGAAGAAGAAGAAACAGCACTTACGTGCTATGTCAGTGCGAGGGGCTAGTATGGCTGAGGTACCGTCTTTTCGGAGAAGAAAAGCTGGTGCCTACAGACCTTAGCTGGGGGCCCCTCTCGGGTCTACTAAGTCTATTAAGGCAGACAGGACTCGAGAGGGTGCTCTAATGGACCACCTGGGAAGACCTCCCCAGACTCCACAGTTCGATGAAGGACAGGACGGTGGCAGGGTCTCCAACTTAGGGGGTGCCACAATAGACCCACGGGGGTCGCGGTGGCGCAGGCTGAAGAGCCAATCTCCCCAATGAATCTAATCTCCAGCAACCAAAAAGAGATCAGCAACCAAAGAGAGTAAAGAGAAGAGAAACAAACCCAACCACTCTCTCGGACTGGATTGGGAGAAACTGTATAAATACAGCTAAGGACAGTTCAATATAGTTCATATAGTTCATCATCTCGCCAGTCTCTTCGTGTCATTTTCATACCACTCTACCTTAATCATTCTCTATTGTAAAGTCCAGACCGACTGTGTCTCTTTATTATTATACATAGTTAACCAGTGTTAGTTCCGTCTTCTTATTTCATCAACCAGACCTAAATTCTCTCTAACTAACACATCCATTATACTAGCCAAAGAATCTTTTAGGAGCCAAGAGTTGGCTCCCTTTCGTTCTCTTTTCCTTTTCTTTTTTATAACTTTCTCCTACTCCAGATAAGAGGAAGTATTGCAAATTTTCGAAAATAAGTATTTACCAGAAATATATGTTTTGACTTTTACTCGAAGTGTGTATGAATAAAATATCTCTAAAAACGAAAAGTTCCAGATAACTCAAGAACTTGGTATTCTGTTTAGTGAGATGTGTACACCACATCTTTTTGTTTCCAATGCCTTGCGTCATTGTTGGCATTCCGCCATTCGAAGTCTAATAGCAGCCCAATACATTTCTGCTCTTCCTGAGTGAGCGTAATTATTTTGAATATTTAAATGTGCAAGGGCCTCTCACTCGAAGAGAAGATCTCCAGTCATGTGCCCGGCCCCGCAGAGAACACAGTCCGGATTAACGACTAACCCAATTCTGTATAAATGTGCTTTTTGTTAATCATGTCCAATTATTGGCCACTGCTAATTGGTAATTGGTAATTATTGGATATTGGCCACTGCTTCAGTTCGCGACAGATTATTTGGTAGCACGCTATGATGAAGGATCGCCCAACGCTTTTCTCCTGACTGTATCTTATGGAATCCTGCCGTTTTTTTTTTCTACCCTTGCCTGCTTGCCTGGAGAAGTTGCTTAGCCTTTTCAAAGAAATGGATCCCTCCGGCTGGGATAAACCTGCTGCTGACTTGGCTATTCTGTTCGCTTCCTCGTTTCCCTTTATGCCGCAATGGCTAGGAATCCATTGTAAAACTACTTCTACTCCCTTCTCGATTAGGTCGTTAATGGTCTTTCGACATTCTATAACGTCGTACGATTAGGTCATTGCCAAGGTAGTTAATGCCTTTATCCTTGCCTGCGAGTCGATAAATAAGACTAGCTTGTTTACTTTTAAGTGACCTATTTGTTTCAGGGCTAAAAGAACCGCTCTAACTTCCCCATCGGAATTGGAGGCAATCCTTCCTATCTAAAAACTGAGAACTTCGTAACCTCGTTGGAGACAGCATCCAATGCTGATCCATCCGAATAAATAGGCATCCAAATATTTTCGGGATACCTTTCAGCAATGGTTTCTAAAGCCTTTAGTTCGCCTTTAATTCGTTTCTAAGTTTTGGTCTGCCTTTAATTCGTAGTCAGCCATATCTCCTTTCTTCACGTTTCTAATAAGGTGCAATACTCCTTGGCCAAGATATTTTTGATCCGTCACTTCCAAATACAGCCACCACGTCTGACACAAAGAGCAAATCCATCGACCAAACGATTTTACTGATTTGTTTTTCTTTCAATTTTTTGCAATTATCTGGAAAACGAATCCAACGATGTTCTTCAAACTTCTTACACTATCTACAAGTATAAATATTTATCAGTTTTGAAGAAGAAGATGGAAGGATAACATCTTTATTTGCCTGAAGGTATATTCCTGCCTTGTAATATATACAATACGAGTAATACAATATATAATAATATATACAATAACGAGTAATACATATTAAATATAGTATATGGTTAGAATAAAAGTAGGTCAGCGACATCTCTGGACAGTGGAGGAACTACCCACCTAATCTATATATATAAAAATTCAGCATCCGTGTGTTTGCGGCTGCAAAACTCGAAAAGTAGTCGATGGATTGATTTGAAATTTTTACACAAAATTGCATTTCTATATAAAAGTGTTTATATATATATATTTTTTACTCCGACGTTCCCACGGAAACGGGAACCTCTCCAAGCGTTTCGCGAGGTTGGCAGAAATAGGCAGACTCAGACGCGTTGCGGTGGTGGCTCACTCTCTGAACCTCTTTCTCAACTACTTATAAGTACCTCTATTCCGAAGTTCCCACGGAAACGGGAAATTCCGAGCTAAAATTTGTTCAAAGGGCCATATTGTATTAGCACTTGCTTCTCCAGGTATTGCTGCTACGTTGATAGAAGGAGGTAGAACAGCGCATTCAGAAAACCCAACATGTAACATTTCTAAAACATCAAGGAATGAGAAAGGTTCTTCGGGCGTGCAAAATCATTGTATGGGATGAGTGTACAATGATTCACAAGAAGTTATTGGCAGCATTAGACCATACATTGAAAGACTTGCAAAATAATCAGGCTCCATTTGGTGGAGCATTGGTGTTACTATCCGGTGACTTTAGGCAAACGCTTCCAGTGATACCTCACTCAACACCAGCTGATGAATGCTTGAAATATTCAACTCTTTGGAGCACAGTAAAAAAAAATTCATTTATAAGTAAGAGAGTTCAACTTCAAAACGATCCACCAGCTGCCATATTTTCAAGACAATTACTCGAACTCGGTACGGCACTGGTCCTACAAATCCGGAAACGGAAAAAATCACCTTCCCAGCTAATTTCTGCAACATTGTACATTCAAAAGAAGAATTAGTAGACAGGGTATTCAAAAGCATCGAAACAAATTATCAATATAACGCATGGTTAAGCCTAAAAATCAGACTCAGCCACAGCGAAGCGTGGTCGGGTTAGCTAGTATAGTATACTGTTGGAAAAAGTAGGACAGCGACATCTCTGGACAGTGGAGGAACTACCCACCTAATTTTGTATATTAATTAATCGCCTGGTTGCTAATTGTAACTCTTTTAAAAAAATCCTATGATTACTTTTTAGATCATTTACACGAGAGACGAAACTAGAAAAGTTGTGTTTTATGAGTTTAGTTTAATTTGGTATTTATGGACATAAATTGGACCCGCAGGGGTGAGTCGGATTTTTCCTATTAATTACTCCTTGCGTGTTTATCAATAATAATAATACTAATAACAGATTAACAATGTCATTCTTTATCTATTTTTGCTACATAGAGTGTGGATATGTATTGAAATATTTGAGATTAACCATTTTTTTTTTTTTTTTTTTTTTTTTTTTAGTAAGGGGGGCCAACGCACTGCGACCTTGATCAGGTCTATTGTGCTATGCCCCCTGGGTGCCACAGGCCTGCCCATAGCACCCGAACGGATGTCCAATTGAATATCCGTTCTACAACACCTCCATCAGGTTAAGATCCCTGAGGAATCCTAATACCCTGACGGGCTCTAGAGAGGGTATGTCCCCCTCCTCCACCTGGTAGCTGCCCAGGTTCCTAAACCTTCTCTGAGTGGCAGCCTCGCAGTCTGTTAGGAGATGTAGTGGAGTTTCCTCCAACTCCCCACAGAATCTGCATGAGCTGTCACTTTCCAAACCCAGCTTCACCAGGTGTCCTCTAAGTCGGCAATGCCCCGTGAGGAAACCCGTAAGTACGCGGAGCTTGTTCTTGCTCAATCCAATGCAGGCCTCCGACCTCCGTTGGTTATAATTTCCCAAGCAGATCTTGGCCTGCCGCAACCCGGGGAGGGAGTACCAGAGTTGAGATCTCTTCGTCTCCTCCTCCTTCCTAAGTTCCTCCAACAGAAACTGGTCGCTAATCCCACAAAAAGGTTCCGGCCCCAGAAGTGGTGTCATAGCGCCTATCTTGGCCAGGTCGTCGGCCATCTCATTCCCTTCAATGCCAACATGCCCCGGTACCCACCAGAGTGCAACTTTGTTCCCGCTGCCCAGATCGTTAGATTAACCAATATAATGTTTGAACAGGTTATTTATTGTGAAAGTTAAAGAATAAACCTTCTGAAAACAAACATCTGTTTTTTTGGTTGCTTACCCGAACCCCATCGTCTTCACTGAGTTGTCGTGACAGCCACAGGGCTTTACTATAGACGTAACAATATTTAATCTTTTGTCCGAATCGGTAGTCTGCTTCAGATTTCTATAGTGTGAAAGTTTGTTAGAAATGTGTGTACGGTCCCATCTATAAAACCTCTTTAATTTTGTGTATTTCCAGCTTCTTGTTGATCTGTCTCTCATTTGTACATTTATTTATGTTTGTCTGTCGTACATATGTATATATAATACAGGAATTTAGTGTGACCAATGTTTAGTGAAAAAACCAAAAAAGTTACAATAGAATAATGTCCTACTGGAATTCTGATTTGGCAACTGAACGAGAGCTGTAGAATAGCTTAACTCTCACGTAAAATATTATATTTTTCTGTAACTATTTAAAAAAAAAAAAGATTATAAATATTGCTAACACATGTACGGTCAGTGAATGTTGTCCACAAGGAAAATTATCTACAGAAGTGTTACAGAATATTAGGTTAAAGTTAAGCAAAATTACAACATGTTTTCTGATATTTAATAACTGTTAAATTGATTTTAAAAAAAAACTTTTTTAAAACAAACTTTAGGGAGTTCAAATGTTAAAACCTCATACGTTTAACATTCAAGCTCATATGTCAAACGTTTAATGTAAAAAATACAAATCTATTCCACTGTTAATTCCAATGGAATAATTATCATATTAACCAAACTGCTGTTGTTTAATAAAAAAATAGAAAATAAAATAAAACAATAAAAGAAAATTAAAAGGGTGAGAGGGGGGCGCCTTTCGTAGGCTTTCCAGTCCTTCTGGTAGGCTCTGTTTGGTATAAAAAGACAGGTATGATATATTTAATAATTAATACCTCTGCTAGGCTCTGTTAGAGTGATTAACAGGGGGTATAATAAAATGAATTATAAATGAAATGTTTGATAATATCAAGTTACGGAAAATATTGAGTGGACTGTATAAAAGATTGAGCCATATGGGCTCAGATAACATGAACAAATTAATATTTAACAAATACAAAATGAGAAGCAAAAAATAGTTATTAAATTCACCAAGCCAAAAGGAGTGGCGCTTACCTCCAAACGCAGACACCTTAAAATTAGTGTGGTTCGACTGACCTTCAGCCCATATGGGAAATGGAAGGAAAATAGGAGACAGGAAAAGGGAAACAAAAGGGAACCATATGCCTGTAATTCCAGCGTCGTTGTCCACACAGTACGGCTGATGAAAGTAGATGAAAATTCAAACGGGCTCCAGGAAAGCTGTACGGTCGGAGAAGCAGCGGAAGTAGAGAGCACGTGCTTGCCGTTCACTCTTACAGGCTTGGAGAATCCGTAGGCACTCACCCGACAAGAAATCGACTATCACGATTAACGCTGAGGAAAACCAGATGTGGCAAACCTGGGTTTTCCACCAAGCGGAAAGGCGGAAATGCAAATTAAGTAGGCAAATATTCGCACTGCGCTATGTTACTTGTCTGGATGTTACTTTGTGACTCATGACCACTAACTCCGAGGAAAACCAGATGGAACGCATGGGTTTTCCACCAAACGGAAAAGCGGAAATGTAAATTGAGTAGGCAAATACTCGCACACATACAATGTTACTTAGTCGAGCTTTAACGAGTGACTAGTTTAGTGGGAGGTCTACGAAGGGACTACCCCCACTCTCTGATTAGGACACAGCCTAGAGTTATCAGTTTATATTTAGTATATTAAATTTTTAGGGCGGCAAATTTAAATTTCGATAAATACCGAACAGCTGTAGTAATAAAGATATTTTCCTTTTTTTAATTTCTATAATAATTAATATTTTGTAAACCATTTTCTTATTTAATCAAAGTTAGCAAAAGATTTAGACCGTTTTGTGTATGAGGAAATTAAAATTATTCTGAATATTATTAAAAAAATAACTTCAAAGTAATAAAATTGTTATAAATGTAATTAAGTTAATTAAAAAATTTCATTTTAATGTATTAAGTACTTTAAAGTGAATGTTTAAGAATGATTCCTTATCTACCTTAGTCTACTTATGTCCCATTTTTTTTTTGCTCGTTTATTATAATGAGATTTAAATGTAGGTCTTTTTTATATTTAACTGAGATTGTAAAAACCTGGAGGTTATAGGAATTTAAAAAAAAAAATAATACTTAAATAAATTAGAAATAAAAAAATTATCTTTTATTCTGAATTCAAGACAATTAAAGTAACCAACGTCTGAAGAATGTTTTTTAGAGAGACATAAAAACACAGTGTTGAGCCCTCTGTTTAGCCAATGATAACAAATAAAAAAATAAAAAAAGGACTATAAAAATAAAAGGCGCATACAAAAAGTTCATGGAGGAAGTTGTACCATGTACCCTTTTACTGTAAGGAATACCGCAAATAAAAAAAATATATATATATATTTTAACTCTTAACTTTATACGCATTATGTAAAACCACCCACTGTTAGTGCCGTGTTCATCGTGCTGGGTGTTAAACAAAGAGAGTTCCTTTAGTCCCTTGTTTAATGTTAATATTTTTTTGATAAATAACATCATATCCAGATCGTGTTTTATTTAAACTTAGCTTCTTTTTATCTACTGCTCATACTGTACAATTTTTTTTAAGTGTAACGTGTACAAATGGGTGTTCGACTATCTTTATTTCAAATAAAACAAAAAAAAAAAAAAAACAAGAAACCTACGGCGATTTGAATAGGGGGGCATGTAGTAAGCACACCGCAGTTCCCACGCCGTTTAGTTCCGGCCTTCACTACCTAGGGCGCTACTAACTGTAGCTTCCCACTTTTTATCACAATACTAGGTCAACACCGATTTTGCCTTCATGGGAATCTAACCCTGAATTCTCGCACGAAAGGCTTTATTCCACAATATATTATTGATACATTGATTGCCATGTCACATTTTAGGTATGTATATTTTGCTGTGGGGGCCAAATTCTAAGTTGAACTCCTTTATCTGTAATTCCTGGCATATTTTACGAGAGCAAGACAATTATTCAGCAGAGCTATCAGTTTAAGGTTTTGTCAACACTCTCTAACCAAGATAAAGAATAAGCGATTCAGAAAGAATACTAAATTCTACTAAAAAGTGGAAAGCATTTTCCACGGACCTAAGAATTACACAAAGAACACAGTGTAACATCCTTTTCAATCCAAGAAGTATAGTTCAGTTACAGCACTTCACATCTGTAAGTTTAAATAACTAGCGAAGTTTGTCTAAAGTTAAACCACAATAGTTACCACTTACCAAACTATACATTTGACTTAAAATTGTGGTTCAACTCTATATATAACGAAAAGTGTGCAGTTTCCTCAGTCCTCCTCACAAACTCCTTCCAGATAGGCCGACCTAATTTTTTCCAGTAATGGAAATATTTGACCTTTCGAAGTAGACATGTCAGTAGTTGGATCAAAACAAATTGAATATTTTTGTGCCAGGTAAATCTAATTTCCAAAACCAAAATGTGTTCTTCTTTAATGATTTCCTATGCAAGATAAACGGTAAGTTGGGAGATTTAGGATATGTAAGCAATATTTGCAATGCGAATTGGGGGTAAATACTTCGATTGGATCCACATTCGTCTCTATGTGCATCATATAATTAGAGGTCGAACAATGAAGGGAGAACAATTTTTTAATAAAAAAATCTGTGAAGCTTCTCCATCCACAGACTCACAACGCTGATATGCCCCACATATGGGCGACATAACATACAATGGATCATGCATATTGAGTTGAAAAGTTGAAATTTGAAGGGAACAGGCACCAGAATCTGGGAGAGAAAACCAGCTCATACATTATTAATTACATACTTAGCAGATGTTAACTAAGAAGATTGTAAGATGTGTGCAAACCGAAAGTTGTGGGGTCAAAGTAACTCCAAGATGTTTATATTGATTTACAACCTCAGTATGCTGACTGACCTGTGTAAACCCACTTTTTGCTGCTTGCAGCAAGACTCGGCCACCTGCAAAGTTTTTGCAGGCTTCAACACCATGCTTGGTGCCAAAATTAAATTTTAATATAAATAGAGAACTCCCTTAAGCGCAAACATTATTGTCTGAAAGAAAAAAAATTGGGGTAGCCTGCCCTATCCACTCTTGTTCAATTTTCCGCAAGTGCGAGGCGGAAACAAGTATGAAAATGGCAGAACATAGCACCATAGTTGATTTTAAAAAATAAAGAATCGCAAAATGTTCAAAGTTGTTCCGGTTCAGATATCACTAGAAATATGGAAAAAAAAATGACAACCGGAAGTTTCGGATTTAGTAATCTGTTTGTTTTTTATTTTTTTCTTATTTTTTTTTGAAATTTTTTTCAAAGTTCCAAAAAAAGACTCCAACGATTTGCTCTAAACTTTGTACCACTAACTGTTTACTTTTTCATGAAATATACGTGGAGAAGACATGTTACGTGGAGCTTCTTCTGTGTAACTGCAATGTTAGATTTATGCTAAAATATCATTTTCAGATATAATGATTACCCCCACGTATGTAATCTAACGTTAATTACACAATTCGTAACTAGTTCCAAATATAAAGTTCATTAATTAGAACACTGTGAGAATGATTGCACTAAAAAAAATTATGCTGAATATTGTGCAACAAATACAGAATCAATCAATAGTTTAATATTGTAACGAAACCCAGAAATATGTTGCCTCTTAAATCAAATCCATATATTCCATATCCATGCAAACATAACATGTTTGCATTAGTTTTGCCTTTATTTACATTATTGTCCTATTGCTTCTTGGAATATCATCTATTACATTGATCCAGTTTCCATGGAACAAAGCTCTTACTCATATTTCTAGATGTGACATCATTTAATCTTTATGTGTTTCGTTATTCGAAAGCACATCTTATATCAGTTTTCTCACACAATAGAAAGTCATTTAAAACAGAATTAAAAATCCTACAATCAATTTCAAAAAAATGTATTAAAACTTTCTTGTATTATCTTTTAGGTTTCCGCGGCTATTTTCTTGGCAAACACTTGGAGTTTCCGTGTTGAGACTGCGTAAGTGGTTTGCTAAAAGCAGACTTTTCGGCCATGGTTCAATGATTCTCTTCAGGGATGTTACACCTTGAGAGCCAATAAGGCAATGCCTTTTGGTGGAGAAGAGGTATGGCTCCTTCCTCCGCCATCTTGACCGCCATGGACAAGGAAGAAAAACTTAAGCCCCTCTCACTAACTATCGTAAACATGGTGATCAAGGAGGCAGTCGTATGGCGGAAGAAGGAGCCACGCCCCTTCTCTACCAAGGGTCACTGTCTTCTTGGTTTTCAAGATGTTGTAATGACATGCCAAAGTCATTGACATCGGAAGTCATTGACATCGGCAAAGTCACAGCAATGTCAAACACCAAAGAAAGAATAATTTACAACTAGTGGCAATACCCAGCTGCCTCTGGCTTCAAGACAATGCCGCGGCCAAACAAACAACAAAGCCTTTTCAATACTGTACATTAAAAGCAAGCACCGATAAGGTTGGCCACTGACCTAAATAAGGTCAGCAAACTACGAAGATCGCACAAGGTGGCACACTAGGACAGATGTCTTGGTGTGAGTGTGGCCTACACCAATGTATAAACTCTATCATATACAACGAGAGAATTATTATATCTTATACGACGATTCGAGCATTATATCATCTACGACCAAACGAGCACGTCTATATACATGAGCGACAATTTACGCGACTATACACAGTTATATTCAAACTTATCAATTCTTAGTAGTGCACTTTAGTTCAGTTATTTCAGTCATTCTAATTTATTAATTATTTAACTTCTATTTATTTTCCATTTCTTAACTTCTTTTTATTCTATTTAACCATTTCTAACGTTCTTATTATTGTTCAAATACAGTTTATTTTTATAAAATCCGTTTAATAATTCCAGCACTAACTTCCAAAATCTCTCAACTAACTTCCGCCCTCTTCAAGACATCTACTACATCAGGAATCACACATCAAATGATTCCATTACAATGTCACGACCGAAAGAGGCTCATTGCAACATAGGCGAAAAATCAGTTTTTAACAAGCTACTGACGCGGTCACAACCTGGAGGCTCAAGTATTTTTCACTCTGTTACATTATTAACTAGGAGAGGTATTAATTCAAGAGAGAGATAAAAGTTGTACTATATGATGCTAAATTTTCTTATAAATTGAATGCATTAAAGAAATGTTGCGGAATTGGTATTTCAAGGTTTGATGGTTTTTTTGGATAAATGATTCTTTAATTACTGACTATTGTGAACCATCAAACAGGCAACAATGATCATATATAAAGCGTGTTATTGGAAGCAGCGTGCAGAATTGCCTAACGCCGGAGCTCTCACAGATCTTGAGAAGTGGCACTTGATACAAGAGGATGGCTAAATTTCTAAGATTTATTTGAAAAACTTAATGAGTGACATTAATATGACTGGAAATAAATAAGAAAAACACAAGCGGGATTTCCGAATTTATTCCTACTAACATCGTTTGGAGCCTGCAAAATCTTCCAAGTTTCTTAGCACTTATAACCAGAAATGATGCTAGCCGAGAGTTAGTACCAAGAGTAAAAGCCGAGAATAGTTGTTTACGATGCAGCATTGTTAACGATGCTCCGGAATAATATTTTATCGAATGCCAAAAGTCAAGTTTACAAAACAATTCCTGAGGATTGCCTGACAGGGTAAAATTCTAAGAATAAATTACGACCAAATAGCCATATGGTTTATGGGGTCTTATCTGAGGGTCGATGTCCCAGTAAGACTACTTAAGATAGCCGCAAATTTTCCAGATTGTACGACTTCCGTTAGGATTAAGCTCGCTGCTGCGATCATAAGACAGAGATTAAATGATTCCAGGTCGTCTATCTTCTCATAGATTGCAGAGCTATCAGTTTTATTAGTCAAGCAAGCTGGTTTAATTCTGCCTCAATGGTAATTTTTCTCACTTCTGCATTTCTATCCATCGGACCATTAAAGTTAACAATGAACCAGTTTGAGGGCAGTATTCCACACTAAAACATTGTTTTTTCAACCCTTAACTACAGGCGCTTTTTTTCAATTTTTCATATACAGGGTGTCCCAAGGTATATGGATAACGACTTTTTATCGGAAACTAAGAAAGCTAGGAAAAAAAAAAAACTAAAAAATAGGTGTCCCCCGCAGTTTTTTTTTTTGGAAACAAATTTGCAAATTTGTTTTGGTGCTTCCAGAAGCGAGATACAGGCATCAACATCATTTTTTCAAACGGGAAGGTGTGGATTTTATTTAAGAAATAGATTCCTCTATTTTTTGTAGGACAAAATTTACTTGAACGTTTTTTTTTTCTGTGAGCGATATTTTACAAGTTATGAATGAAAACATGATTCTTATAAGAAATTTCCAAATGATGATATTATAACGGTTTCTTTATTGAATAAGAAGAAACTTTACTCATCATTAATTACAGATCTTGCTCGAACTAGCCTCCACCATTAGAGATGTATTTCTTTGGCCGTAAGGTACAATTGACAGGAAAGAGCATGTCTAAGCGTCTCTAATGGTGGAGGCCAGTTCGAGCAAGATCTGTAATTAATGAGGAGTAAAATTTATAATAAAATAGTTCTTTTCTTCTTATTCAATTAAAATACCGTTTTTATAATCATTTTGAAATTTCTTATAAGAATCGTGTTTTCATTCATGACTTGTAAAATATCGCTCACAGAAAAAAAACCGTTCAAGTAAATTTTTCTTACAAAAAAATAGAGGAAACTATTTGTTAAATAAAAACCACACCTTCCCATTTGAAAAAATGAAGTTGAAGCCTGTATCTCGCTTCTGGAAGCACCAAAACAAATTTGCAAATTAAATTTGGATTTTTAAAAAAAAATTACGGGGGCACGTTATTGTATAGTTTTTTCTAGCTATCTTAGTTTCCCGATAAAAAGTCGTTATCCATATACCTTGGGACACCTTGTATAGTCGTATCAGGTCAATATGACCAAACTGTTAATGTGATAAAATTCATAAAAAAAAAAAATTACTTTTTTTTCAGTCTTATTTTAAGTAACTTAAGAGTTTTTATTGTAAAGAAACATAAAGTATAGTTCAATGCTAATATTTTACTAAACAAAATTTGTGAATAAGAATTCGTTTCATGGGGAACGTAAATTGCCTTAATCTAGAAACATATGTTTTAATTTATTAAATTACATAAACATAGAACAATAAGAAAATGCTTTATTTGCTTTCTTGGAACGAGATATAAATTCATGATTTCCGTATTTTGCAAAAGTTTTAACGATATCACTAGTGGCTTCATTATCTGCCCCACATCTTTCATAAACTATACGTCCCTGACTAAGGAATAAGTGTTGATTATAATTTTATTTTTACTTAAAAAATTCACTTATTACTTTCTTAATAAAAACAGATGAAGAAATTGAAAATTCTGATATTCTATGGTGCTCGCAAAATTCTTAATTATCATTGGTTATTTGCATTTCTTTATAGTTAACTTCTAGCACTCTTCTCTTTCCTATCGCAAAAGCACACCAAATAATTCCTGAGCATTTCGAAACACTACTTCTTCTAACGTCTAAAGTTACGCAATATTTATACAATATAAAATAATATTTATAAATAAATCGTAACCAATATTTTAATAATAAAAAGGTAATTAAAATCATATTTATTAGTTACTGCATATAAAACAAATTATTACAGCAATCTATATATATAAAAATTCAGCATCCGTATGTATGTGGCCGCAAAACTCGAAAAGTAGTCGATGGATTGACTTGAAATTTTTCCACAACGTTGCATTTCAATATAAGAATGTTTATATATACTTTTTATTCCGAAGTTCCCAAGGAAACTGGAAATTCCGAGCGTTTCGCGAGGCTGGCAGAAATAGACAGACTCAGACGCGTAGCGCGTTCTCTAAACCTCTTTCTCAACTATTTATGAGTACCTCTATTCCGAAGTTCCCACTGAAACGGGAAATTCCGAGCTAAAATACTTTCAAACGGCCATATTGCGTTAGCACTTGCTTCTTCAGGTATTGCTGCAACGTTGATGCAAGGAGGTATAACAGCACATTAGGCTCTTAAACTGTCATGACTTAAACGTGCAGTTCACAGAAAACCCAACATGTAACATTTCTAAAACATCATTACTGGGAAAGGTTCTTCGGGCGTGAAAACATCATTTCTGGGATGAGTGTACAATGATTCACAAGAAGTTATTGGCAGCATTAGACCATACATTGAATGACTTGCAAAATAATCAGGTTCCATTTGGTGGAGCATTGGTGTTACCATCCGGTGACTTCAGGTAAACGCTTCCAGTGATGCCTCGCTCAACAGCAGCTGATGAATTGCATGCCTGCTTGAAATATTCAACTCTTTGGAGCACAGCAAAAAAAAAAATTCATTTAACAACGAATATGAGAGTTCAACTTCAAAACGAACCAACAGCTGCCATATTTCGAAGACAATTATTCGAACTCGGTAACGGCATTGCTCCTACAAATCCAGAAACGGGAAAAACCACCTTCCCATCTAATTTCTGCAACATTGTACATTCAAAAGAAGAATTAGCGTATTCCAAAGCATCGAAACAAATTATCACAATCACGCATGATTAAGCTTAAAAATCAGACTGAGCCACAGTGAAGCGTGGTCGGGTTAGCTAGTGGAAGATATAAATGAAATAGCAGTTTAAGTACATTTCTCTATGAAATGATACTGCTATAATAAACTACAGACAGATAATTAGTTTTTTATGGGGGAGCGAAATTTTGTAAAAACTTCGAAGAAAGCGATAAATTTAAGAAAACTACGAATTAATTCAAAATTTGATAGTGTTATATTTAAATGTGCAGTTTTTGCAATTTTACCCAACACAGTGGATTTGACATAATTTTGTCAATATAGCTTATGTATTTGTGTCAGAATAATTTCATCCAATGTTTTTGTGTCAGTATTAATGTATTCAATGAGGATATCAAAGAGATATAAATTAATGCCTGCATTTCCAGACTGGTTTTAATATTACATGAGACAGCAACCTTGAACTGGGATGGGAAGCAAACATATTTTACTATAAAATATTATATCATCAAATTATTTCATCAAATGAATTCAACGCCAATACCACAGAAATCGAACCCTTTACCATAAAAGTTAAAAATACACCACAGTTGGCCTATCGGCGCCTCTCATTAGAGGCCAAGCATTCTTGGCTAACATGTTGGCAGTTTGGTAATCTTTTGTTGTGGTGGTTGGTTCCGCAGAGGTGGAAAGCATCAGAGACCTTTTCCGTAACAGCCTGCATCATTTTGTGGTAATCGACCGGTTTCGGACGTTCACCCATCTTCAAGATGCTTTTGTCAGTCAGTATGATAACACAGACTTGCACAGAGAGCAAATTCAGTTTATACACTCAAAAAAAAAAAAAATCAACATAATATAAAAAGTATTTATAAATTAAATATTTGTGAACTCCATTACGATCTTAGGGACTGCATAAATATTAAGCCATATATGTACCTCTTCATAATCTTTCTATGATTCCACCATAAAATTTAATATTGATTTCAGTAAATTTCAATTTTTTCGATTTATTTATTTTTACGATTGTATTTTGATTTTTTATATATTTTTTTTATTTATTTTATATTATTTATTTTATACATATTATATATTGATTTTATATTTATAATATAAAAATAATAAATAAAAAAAAAGTGTATAAATTGAATTTGCTCTGTGCAAGTCTGTGTTATCATCACTGTCTGACAAACGCCACCCTGAAGATGGGCGAACGCCCCGAAACCGGTCGATGGCCACAAAATGATGCAGGCTGTTACGGAAAATGTCTCTGAGGTAATCTTTTCTTTGA
The DNA here is from genome assembly GCA_011037195.1 of Triatoma infestans. Lineage (NCBI taxonomy): Eukaryota > Metazoa > Arthropoda > Insecta > Hemiptera > Reduviidae > Triatoma > Triatoma infestans. The sequence continues at coordinate 29,578 of JAAEAF010005669.1, read as the reverse complement.
GACCCTTTTTAAGTTTTTCACTCTTAGTGATAAGAAGAACAGTTCTAAATCTTTCTAATTTCAGCTTTAAAGTGTTACATGAAATAGTAACTGAAATGCCTATTATAATTAAATTCACAAACTCTATTCAGACTATCGGAGATATTTTCTGTGATAGCCTGCTTCTTTTTGCGGCCATCGATCGGTTTCGGGAGAACGCCCGAATGATAGGCGAACGCCCGAAACCGGTCGATAATCACAGAAAGAAGCAGGCTATCACGGAAAATATCTAGGATGCTTTCCAGCTCTGCCGAACCAACCACAACAACTATTCAGATTACTTTTACATGAAAAGAAATTTAAATTTGGTTTAACATAGAGATAGGTGTACTAAAGTTTTCTATTTCTCCGAAACCTAAATTGACAAATAGAGCATTAAAAGTAGATTCTAAAAATGATATAGATAATTTTTATTTTTTAAATTTAATTATGCTTTTTTTTAAGAAACATAGTTGAAATCCTTAATTTTACCATTATAATGTTATAATTAATAAATGATTGAAGATATTATATAGGTAAGATATTGTTAAACACATATGAGAAGTACGTTATAAGGGGAAATTCCAAGCACGTATTTTTCACCTATGCGAATGACAGAGGCACAGCCGACACTACAGCAAACACGTAGCTTGCACAGGGCATACCCACCACCTCGCCCCCGAGATACACTTGTTCTTCCTTTATTTCATTCCAAGCTATAAGAGCAGGTTCTCCTTGCACCCCAACTACATTTTGGAGGCGGCTGCTTCTATCTTTTCCTTTTATTTTATTTTTTTTCTCTCCTTTGGTATATCTGTTTGGCATTGTCCGTATGATACCTCCATACTCACTGGTATTCTTCATAAATCACTTTATTCAACAAGCACACTTCTCATCCTTCTTTCGCTGAACTCTGTGTTGTGCATTATCCATTTATTATTTCTCTTCCATATTTTTGTAATTTCTTCTTATGTAAACATGAAGTTTAATTAATATTAATATCAATTTGACATTTATTAAATAAATGCTTGTTTTTTTTTTGTTTTTTTTACAGGTATTTCTAAAGCATGGGAGTCATCTCGGTAAGCCTAGACAAATTAGCCACAGTCTTTCAGACAGAGCTGATTGCAACAATTAACTGTGCCACTGAGATGAAAGGCAAGAGGAACAAATCTCCAGAGTCCTTATTTACTCAGATAGCCAGGTTGCTTTGCGTGCAATCAGTCCGTATCAGATCAGCTTGAAGCTGGTGTGGGACTACACGAGACCGTTCATGGGGAATCAAGGTTAACAGCTTTACCAAAATAAGTTTTTTTTCTAGTTTGGCTACCTGGGCATTCAGGTTACAAACGCAACGAGACCGCAGATCAACTTGCCCGAGAGGGCTCCGTAGGAACCTTTATTGGACCTGAAAATTTCTACGGTGTTGCAAAATGCCATTGGGTACTGCCACAGAACATAGGTGCACGATAGATTCCAAGAATGGAAGGTTAAAACTTCAGGTCAGATGCAGGCAAAAACGTTTATCAACACATACGCCCAGGCTTACTGCAGAGCTACTGAGAGGCCGTGCAACCATACATCGCATGTGCCAGAAAACACTCATAGATTCCTGTCTAGGTTTTGTCAAGAAGAAGAAGTAACAGCTGCATGTACTGTGTCAGTTAGTCTTATATGTCTGAGATTTCTCCTATTTAGGAAAAAGAAACGGAAGCTTTCAAGCTTCACCCATGAGTCTCTTTCCAGACTCCTAAGTTTAATTAAACAGACAGGAGTGGAGAAAGTACTCTAACCTATGGATGCCACAACAGGGTGGCATAAGCTTAATAAGCAACTCTCCCAGAATCTAACCTAATCTAATCTAAAGAATGACAGTGCCTCAACTAAGCTCCCACAATACTCCACCTAGACCTACACCGAAGTTATGACTATCCATTCCCCCTAACAGTTACCCTTTCATGACTAATCGCCATCTTAAAATCCTTAAATCCTAGCTTCAAAAGTGGAAATACAGCTTGAATGAATATAAATCTATTTACATAAGTTTTACTTTAACGTGAAAAAATTTTAACCTAATCATTTTTCGACTACATTTGCTTGAAACAAAAACAAAAAAAAATCTTTTTATGCGCTAGGAAGTAGAGCGATCTGCTATGCTAAGTTATAGAGCGGTATAGGACATGATTTCCAAGCTCAGCCTTAAATTTCTAAAATATACCAATAAACGTAATTAACACATAAAACAGTAGAATTAAAGGTAATATGCTTAATTAACATCATTTACTAAATAATTGTGAACAGTATCCAGTCAGAAGCATTGGACAAATTGGACAAAACATAGAAAACAGAATTTAAGAACATGAATATAAGAAAAGCAAAACAAACATGGACCACACAACCATACTCACTCAAACAAAATTTCTAAAACCATTTCTAGTTTACTATTATAAATTATTTGCTGTTAATATCCGAAAAGGTATGAATAAACTATTCACCGTTTACAATAGCTTTTACAATAGTCTTGATCTTTTGGATTTCCGAAATACCAGTTCCATCCGAGAAACAAATATAAATAAATTAATAAAATAATATTTTATTGTCAGATATTTACATATTTACAATGATAAGTGTACCAGATTTTCATCTTTACCACTTCACCAAATTCTCTACCACATAATATATAATTCACGGTGTGGTGCTGGGAAAAATGACAAGGAAAAAACCCAGCTCTAAAACAAATATAGTATTGCTCATCAGCCCTGTATGGTTATGCTGCTTTATTTCTATGTAACAGGCTACATTAAATCCCACCTTCCAAAATCCTAATACCCGGGTCACTGCTTTTTTCACTTACCAAACTCAATTACGTGATGATATTACCTCGTCCACATAAACGTCATATCCAATTTGCGCAACCTAAATTATTATTTCCATTAAACTGCTCATTCAAATGTACCACTAATCCAAGTCTCCTACATGCCACTCTTCCTACAGAGCTGCCCAAGATTTCTGTGTGCATCACTGTACAGCGCGAACAACTGAACCCTCTGGTTTTCGGCTGTGTTGATGAAAGAGACTGGTGAAACATTCGACACTAAAGCAATCGCAGGATATCAAGCCAACACGATTTTAAGACAACGTTTTTCTACACATTTCTAGGAAATTTAGGGGCCAAGAAATCTTTGCCAGTCCCCCGGGCCTCGTTTACCAACAACCATATTCTGAAATTTTGTTTGAAGAATGGAAAAGATTCCAGAGTATAGAAATTGTGACAATCCCTTCCATTATTTTTTGCCAGGACAAAATATTTTTTTATTTTTCTTTTTATCCGCATGTATCCTTAGAATTTTTTCCTTACTTATCAAAAGATAAAGTTCCATACAATAGTTGTCATTTATCCCAATTCTCTAGTCATCTCCCGTTGTCTGCGGAATCTAATTATTAAAGAAAATAGCAGTTATTTTCATTGGGAGTATAATAATGAATTAAAACATTCTTCTACCTTGCCTTTGACAATGTCATTTTAGATTATGTATTCTATAATTTATGTACCTGCAGCTGATAGATAAAAAGGAGAAAGAGAGATATTAACTTTATTAAAACAATTACTCTTTATATTTAAATAAAATTATTTGTTTAATAATTTTACTTTTTTGTTGTCATTAGAAAATGGTTTTAAAATATCGATTTCTTATTTATTTATATATAGAAATAGAATATCTTTTGCCTCTTCTCAGGGAAGCGGTTAGAGTTTCGTACTTGTCTAAAGTAACTTAAGTATTAAGGAAGTTATAAAAAAACTTTTCTGCTTCATTTTAATGTTGCAGTTTAGACATATGATAGATAGATACACACACACACACAAACATACAAAACACGCACACTTTTATACACACATGGTTTGATATATGTTAAGATTAACTGCAGTATCAGATAGCTAAATGATGCCATTACTATAATGAGATATTCATGCCTTTCATCATTTAACATATTTTATGTTTAGAATTAAATCACTACTGGCACAGAATATATAAAATAAAAAGTGAAAATTGTTACAAAATTACAAAAAACATGTGAATTTTATTGAATAATGTATTCAATTCCGCGCGCGCTGACTCTAATGTTTTTCAATAATATTAAGTTTAATGTAATCCAGTATAAAAATATAACACTTTAGAGAAAAACATAATCCCACCATTCCCCTAAAAGTGCCCTTAAATGAATTTTTCCAAAGAAATATTTCAAATATATGTTGTAGCTCATTGTATGTGTAGTTAATATACCAAGTTTGAAGAAAATCGTCGGAGCCATTTTTGAGAAAATCGCAAAAAAGTAAAAAAAAACTTACTAGTAATGTGGTACTTCCGGTTGAGGAATTTTGACTGATAACGTATTCTCAGATCCCATAGTGATATCCAAACGGAATATCATGTTTCAACTTTCTGCGGTTTTTCGTTTTTGAGCTATGCTGTTCACATACATACTCGCACACACATACACCATTTGCTAAAAACCAATTTTTTTTAGACTCAGGGGACCTCAAAACGGATCTTTGCGGTGAAAACTCAATATCGAAAATTTGACACGATTACAATATTTCCTTTTCCTAGGAGTAAGAGAAAGTAATAAACTGTAATAGCACTTTAGAGGAAAATCTATCCCCCATCCCACCCCCAAAAAATGCACCAAAAGTGTTTGCTTCTACACAGACGGAGAAGGAAACGCTATAGAAGATTCTGGGTTCATCCCTTTTTAAAAAGAAGGCATCTGCATGGAGCATTTTATTCTCTTTTTCTCGAATTAAGACAGGACGAAGTGAAATTTTTTAATTACTTTCGTATGTCTGTGCCCATATTTGATGAGCTTCTAGACAATTTAAAACTATAGCTTCAACGACAAGATACCAGTATGAGAGATTGTGTTCAGCCACAAGAGATGCTTGCAGTGTACAGAACTAGCAGGAACTCATTGGGCGGAGGCGAGAGGTAGACTGAGGAAGGGTTGTCCGTCCGGGTGATCGTCCGTGACGTGTGTCCTGCCCCATAGGCACCAATGCCCCTCTCCCTTGCAGATCACCAGGCCCGGGCGTCCTCTGCTGTAGAGAATACTCACTGGTGATTTTTAGAGCCCGTACGGGCGAATGACCGGAAGGATATCTTGTGTCCTGTCCCATTCACTACAATGTACTACTCTTCTACACGTAGCCCGGATAGCACTCGGACGGGCGATCGCGTTAACGGTCACGAATAACGATCACGTTTTTTTGGGAAATGCGTTAATTTTAGCAAAATTCGGTTGGACAGATTTTCAAGCGATTTTGCATCATTTGACACAGAGATTTTTCTTGAGAATATTAAGAGGGGTAAAGGGTTGGGGAAATGTACTCTACAAAGAAATTTTTAAATTCTAAATAACAAATTTTGTTTAAACGATAATCGAATTACCATTATTAAAAGCTTGTTACGACCAATATGTACGATCTAGAGAGAGAGAGTCATGCTTCAAGTTCACTTACACAACAGGGATTGTGTTGTAACATTTTTCGTAGAAGTATGGTGACTGGTGTATTGGGCGTTCTACTCAAGGTTATACAATGTAAGTATAACACTTGCTACTTAGACTCCTACATCTGCCGCCCAGGGTGTGCCATGAGTGTGGATAAGTGGAAGAAAGTTCTTTATTTCCTCACTTCCTCACCGCTTGCTCTGTTCCGTTGTAGGATCTATTTGTCGACACATGTTCCTCTTTAATAGATCCTTTAAAAGCTCGCCAATTTACTATTTCCATTTATATTCTAATCATTTACACGTTCACATTCAATTTTTTTGTTTTATTATATTTTGTTTTTGTCTTTATTTTTATGGCCAATAATTTGTGATTTTTCAACAACATTATGATTAAAGTCTAACCGTCATCTTACATTTCATTTTTCTTTTTAATGTTGCTTCTGCAGTGGAAGTGGCAATTAGGAAAAATGGAAATTTTTAAAAAAATAGTTTAGTGAATTTTAGCTTAAAATAAAGTGTACAGTGCAGTGAAAAGAAACTATTAGGGAGTATTCAGGTAAAGGATCCCTTTATAGAAGAGTTTATAGAACTTAGAGTCAGCTTTGTCTTTTCACCCCTTCTCACAGGGAAGAATTTGAACTACGAAGAGACATCCTTTCAAGAGAGACAGTCTAAATTCTGCTTTAAAATAGGACACTCTGAATTAGAAATTGAACCCGAACACTCGTATGAGGAATCATTCTCTTAAATTCAGTGCCAGTCATAAGTTAAAACATAAGAGTTTAATCTAGCTAGTTTCAATATCTCGTATTAATAAGCATATTATAGTGATATTGGAAAGTATTTAAATTTCTTTAAAGATAATATATTTGATTTAATCTAGCAGTGTTTTCTTAGTTTAATTCTTATTACATCTCTTCTCTTTAAGCATTTACGCTCGCAAGCCCCTTTACAAAACCGCTCACGCCACAATCAACTACTATACAAATAATATACCAGCACCAACTACATTTCATTTGCTATTGTAATGGAATCAAACCACATAAGCTGGACGCAGTAATTTCATTAGGAGTACTGGGGTGTCATCACTGTGCTTCCAAGCACAACTACGCTTTACCTCCTGTCATTCAAACTACATTCAATTGGTGAGTGAACTTCAATCTGGACATTCTTCTCATTTTATCCCTTTCCTCTTAGTACTTGGGGGTGTTTAAGGACCATACCTACCCTCTTGGGGTTTACCAGTCCCCCCAGTCGCATCCCACCTATATGCTAGGGAAGGCACCCTATCAGACTCTGGTAAACCGCTCACACTCAGCAAATGCGCTTCCAGCTACGGGCTGGTACCGGAGTTTAATTTATATCGCGGGTCTCCTCCCGCTCAACTCATGACCAAAGCCATTGGAGATATTGGTTAAAACACGGCCACTATGAATCCAACCTCAATTGCAAGCAATCGGCCTTGGATATAGCTTGCGCCCGAGTTCAGGTAATTTCATACTCTAACGCTTAGCGCCCTGACCGCAAGCCCGATGGATGCTGCCATCGACTGATAAAACGTCCATTGTCTCAAGTACAGAGGTTCAGTACCCCAGGATACGTACAGGCAACCCTGCAAGGGCAAGGAACAGGCATAGGATTGGGTCAGGATGAGGAATCCCCAACTGGAGAGCCAAGGCTGATTGCACGCGAAGGGTGGGCGATAGTGGCGCCACATACCCACGCCCCACTTCAATCTGGCAGCCAAGCTACCACCTAGAAGCTGCCTCTAGAAAGAGCAGAAAGTGCGATGAAAAAACTGGCAGTCCGAGCGGTATAACAAACATTGCCAGTTATGTTAATGAAGATTCTCGACCGATCTAATAACAACTAAAGGAGATCTCGAGGAGCGGTCAATAAAATGTACACTTTTTTTAAATCTTTTCCAACGTTTCGACAAATTTATTGTCTTCTTCAGGGATCTGTACAACAATCAAACAGAAAGGAATAATAATAATAGTAATCATCATAATCTTAATGTAGATAATAATAACAACGAAATAGTTTGGGACAATTATTAAATACCAGAAGACAAATACAAACAAACAAAAAAAAAAAAACTACTTACAAAATTAAAAAAAATGTTAATCGGTTTTAGATATAATTTCCATAAAACAAACTAAACACAAAATATGTACTAAACAGAGAGAGTTGCTAACTATATGAGCTACATCATCAGAAATGAAGGTATGTGGTAGATGAAGAGGTTATTAAAAGGTAGTATTAGTGAGTGGGGGATGGAAAGGAAAAACCAAGTCTTATGAAGGATGGGAATTTCCAGGACAGGGGTTTAGGATACTGTTGTAGATGATTGATAAGTTGTTTGTGTCCGTCCTATAATTGATTGAAGTTATGTGTTTTTTAATGTTTATCATTTCTAAAATGTTTCGTTTTTTCCTGTTAGAGTTGGTCGCAAGAATTGTAGGGTTGTCATAGTCAAAATACTGGTTAAGTTCAATATGATGTCTTGTGAGGGCGGTAGTCGTGTCGTTATTTTTTAACTTTGCAATCGTATTCGTGTTGGTATAGTTTTTTTTTTTAAATACTGTGAAGTCTGTCCAATGTATGTGGCTGGGCATTGTTTACAGTCAATTTTAGTAATTAAATCGGAACGTTGAGTAATAGGAGTCGAATCTTTAAGTCTAGTAAACATCTTTTGACAAGTATTGGAACTTCTGTATGCCACAGAGATGTTGTAAGTCCGAAAGATTTTTGCAATTTTTTCGGATAGATTTTTAATGTAAGGAATGGAGATATAAGTGCAAGGTGATGTTGAGGAATGTGTAGGAGACTGTAATCTAGTTTTGCTGGTGTTATTGGAGGTAAAGTGATTAGTGACTTCTGTAAGGATATTTTGTAACAATTCTCCTTTAGTTGTAACAATTGCCAGATTGTTTCATTTGGTAAATTATTGGTTAAATAAAAAATTCAAACCCAAGGAAGCTAGTTAATTTCTTATAGGGGGATTTAAGTGGAATTTACAATGCATCAGAGATATATTTTGTGAAAGCCTGCTTCCTTTAGTGGTCATGACCACAAAAGTGATAACATAGATAACAAGAGTGTGATAACATAGATTTGCACAGAGCAAATTTAGTTGTTACACTGGTCTTTAAATGTTTTTGTTAGGGCTTAACTAGGTTAAGAGGGGTGTTGGTATCTGAGTGGGAAAAACACATGTTTCGGTCTTTAAAGGGGCACATTGTATCTTTAAAATGGAAACATCCAACACGTGGGGATGTGTAACTTGAACTACTAAATAAATAAATATAATAGTATGGGTATTTAATTATTAAGTAAATCTCCTTCAAAAAATGTAGTTTAAGTTACACATCCCCACGTGTTGGACATTCCATTTTAAAGGGTACTACAATATGCGTCTTTAAAGATCGAAACATGTGTTCTTCCCACTCAAGCACCAACACTCCTCTTAACCTAGTTAGGCCCTAACAAAAACAATTAAAGAGCAATGTATCAACTAAATTGGATCTGTACAAATCCATGTTATCCAAGTGTTTGACAAAATGCATCCTGATGATGGGCGAACGCCCGAAACCGGTCGATGACACAAAAAGATGCAGCTTTTCACGGAAGACATCTCTCATGCATTCCAGCTCTGTGGAACCAACCACAAAAGAATTTAGAATGGTTTATGTTACTCTAATCCTATCTTTATGAATTTTGTGTGTGTGTGTGTGTGTGTGTGTGTGTGTGTGCATACGTAAAGACGTGTTTGTACGTGAATCTTACGTTTGTATAAAAGAGTGAATCTTTATTAGTTTTTGAGTAAAATTTACACAAGATAAAACAGTTTACAAACTACATACGATTAGGAGCTAGGCTCTATGGCGTCTAGGCTAATGCGAACAAAGAAAAAAAAATCTGGTTTATGTCGAAGTAAAAATTTTGTACTTCATGTCTGTACATCATTGAATGTTTATTCAATGATGAATAAATTGTCAAAATATCCTAGTGTATACAATATTTTACTGAAATGAACGAACCAAATGATTATCTCTTTTAGTTTTAAAACAATTCTAATACTGTTTGGCACAGTCTAAGACCTATTGTAAAAGTTCACAACAATGCCCTTAGAATTATCACAGGCGCCGCAAAATCTATCTCAATTCTAGCTATGGAGCTACAAACTGGGCTGGAACCACCTTTAGTTAGACGCAAAAGAACCGCAATGAGACTTGGTGAAAAGCTAATAAGACTTCCAGCCTCTTTCTGGAAAAAGAATAACATAGCCACCCAGCGCCTCAAAACCCACAAAACCATGTTAGACTGTTAGGGAATTCGGAAGCAAGCATAACATCTCTGGTGTGCGTGTGAACCATTTCCGCGAAATTCTGAGTCCATTCCCACCTTTTTTATTGCCAATTGCTCCCACTTCATGTTTGAAGATGCCCTAAAAAGTACGACTAGCCCTGAGTTACCGAAGCGCTGAAGTTATCCTTATCTGCTTCCCCCAAAATGAATGGCCACATATATATATGCGGACGGTTCGGCGTCTTTTACGGATGCACGCTTAAAGAGAGTTGGCTATGGTGTGCTCAGTCTCGAAGTGGACCACTGCGTATCGCTGGGAGGCCATTATAGCAATTCCGATGGCAAGATTGCGGCTGTAGATTGGACTGCACAGGTAATCTTAAACACCTGCCTTCGTGGTAAAGTTTTGTTTTTCGTAGACTCTAAGGCAGCACTTCAAGCACTATGTTCCCATTCCAATACTAATAGTGGGCGTGTTCCGCGGGACCGCAAAAAAATTCACGAGAGTATTAAGGGAGGCTGGACTATTGTTCTCCAGTGAATCCCCAATCACTGTGGCACCACTGGAAACGAAAAGGCCGACAATTTGGCCAAAAAAAAAGGCAGTCTTTTACTCTCTCCTACAAAAGCTATCAGCTACGAAGGTGCTTGTCGTGAAATAAAAGAAAGAGTCAACGAAGCTTTACATACATCGCGTAAGCAAAAGGCGAGCGTTAAACAATGGGAAATACTGATTAGACAGCCCTTGCCCAGTTGCCTGCCAAGAAAAGTAGCCACAAGCAAGTTCCGCTTTCTGATTGGGCACGACTATCTATCTCCAGGTTCACCTGAATAGGATAGGAGTTGTTGACTCCCCCGTATGTTCCCTCTACCAAGAGGTGCCGTTGGATGTTGGGCATCTAAACTACTGCCAGTCTCTGGATATTGTCCGCTATAAACTTTATAGGAATGACACGAAGAAGAACTCCGCAATATACGGACTGCTAGGATACCTAATGGCTGAAAAAGCCTTGCAAATGGCGTAATAAAAATAAAAGTTCTAAAACAACTTATTTACCATATTATGATTGAACATTATAAATGCAGTTTAATGTATTTTAATGCTGTATAAGTGGTTAATACCATACATTTTATGGTTATGTGGAAAACTTAATATTGTAACAGAATCTTCCAAAAATTGGTTTTCCTGAAAAACGTTACAAATAAAAATGATAGGGCTTTAACTTTGTGCTTATGAGATTTGAAACAGTTTTCGAAAAAATTGCAAAACTTTATAAAAAAAATATTCTCAGTGAAATCTCACTTTTAATGATCGGATTTTTGTTGGAAATGCATTGCCCAAAAAACAGTGAAGATATTTCCCTAACTACAGTATTAAGGAAATTCTAAACGATAACATTTCTTCCTTCATGAATCATTTTTACTTTCTCTTACTCCTAGTAAGAGGAAGTATTGTAATCGTGTCAAATTTTCGATATCGACTTTTCACCGGAAATATCCGTTTTGACGTCCCCTGAGTCCAAAAAAGTGGATTTTAGCAAATGGTCTATGTGTGTGTTGGTCTGTGTGTATGTATGTGAACAGCATAGCTCAAAAACGAAAAATCTTAGAAAGTTCAAATTTGATATTACGTTTAGGTATCACCATGGGATCAGACAGTACGTTATGTGTCAATATTCTTCAACCGGAAGTACCACTTTACTATTTGGTTTTTTTACGTTTTTGCGATTTTCTCAAAAATGGCTCCGACGATTTTCTTTAAACTTGGTATATCGACTACATATATAAAGAACTACAACTTTTATTGGAAACATTTCTCACGGAAACTTCATTTAAGGGCACTTCCGGGGGAGGGGGTGGAGTTAGGTTTTCATCTTAATTGCTATTTCAGTTTATTAGACAATTCCGTCATCTGAATAATATTAATTAAAATTAAATATGCTGTTGAAATTCAGAGTTTGAAATATATTGTTGAAATTCCGAGTTTGAAAAAAATCAGATAACCGGAAGTGCGTTTGTTTTGAAACTTACTAAATGATTCTTTCATTTTTTCGCAATTTTCTCAAAAATGGCTCCGACGATTTTCTTGAAACTTCGAATATAAACTAAACATGCAAAGATCTACAACTTTTATTTAAAACATTTCTCTGGAAAAATTCAGGTAGGGCAGTTTAGGGGAGGGGTGGTGGATTGACAGCTTCCACTCTAAAAATGGGTATATAGTTTGATTATACATATACAGTCATCCAAACCCAAAATTAATTAGAAATAACTAGATGGCCAAAATTCCAGTTTTAAGAAATTAAAGTAACTGGCAGTGCGCTTATACTGAACAGCTTTTTCAGTTTTCGACGAATTTCGTTATATTTGGTACACAAACTATAACATTTGTCAAACTATAATTATAATTTTGAGAACAGGAGTAAGAGAAAGTTGTGTGAGTGTTTCACACCAGATTTTTTTTTCTTGACTTCCTTCTCTATGGAACTACACTTCCAAGTAGGTATATACATTTTTTCTATTCGTAACGTCTTTTTATTTGCTAAAATATAACCCTTATTTCCTATTCTTATGTAACTAGCACTGTTAATGTTTATCAAGCAGAGTGGCTCCACTTTTATAGCATAATAAATCTAAAGAAGGGGTTCACAACTTAATATGCTACGTGCAACTACCAGGCTTTAAGCCGAATTTTTAGCTTTTTAGCTTTCTCTTTTGTTTTTGATTTATGAAGCTTTTTTTTTTATTTTTATTGTAACCTTTCTAAGTAAACATTTTTTATGACAATTATAATTTTGAAAAATACCATAGTGGTAGTTATGGCTTATCTTTGTCCAAAAAACAATAATGGGATTTTCTGCTAGTCCTTGTATTATTCTGTATTGTTGGAAATATTAATTTATTACAAAAAAGATTGTTTGCTTACAACAAGATAAATGAAAGGTTTATCATCCCATGTTTAATAATATTTAAAAAAAAAAAAAAATATCGATTGTGAAACACTCACATGCCATTCTCTTACTACAGTTATAATTCCTACAAATATTTTTCAAACTTATCATTTTTACTAAATATTTGCTTCTCTTCAATTTTGTATCAGTAGAGAATCTATACTTACATGATTTGTGTGAGAAAATCATAAATTTTCCCTCCCCCCCTAAACTTCTTCAAATGAACATTCTCGGATTAAAGTTTCAAATAAAAGTGGCAGACCTCTGTATTTCATAGTTAGTTTAACAAAATTTAAAGAAAGCCGCTGTGATATGATGGCAAGAAGAAAGAAGATATAATTTTTTAATAATAAATAAATCTAAAAATTATAACTAGTGGTTCCAGCCAGCCACTATCTACAGGTCAAGAACCGCGGCAAAATCCTTTCAAACAGGGGAGTCAAGACACCAGTCAAAAGAACGCCGGCATAAAAACCTTTTAAACAGGGGTATTATACAGTCAAAAGAACCGCGCACACCGGGACTGTATTCTTCAGACAAGGGTCACTGTTACACTTCAAGAGCTACCTGTCTTACCATCTGTCGACAACCGGCCACCGACCTTCCCCCAGGGTCAATATATACTCGAGAATATTTAGTGTGGCACGTATTACACATCAGCCGATGTGTGTGAGTGATTGCAAATAAACGTTCCGCCCCACTGGAGTGACAGATGGTAGCCAGGTGGCCTCTTGAGTGTACATTGACCATTGCATGAAGGAAATACAGGCCAGGTGTTGCGGCGGTTATTTTGACTGTATAATGACCCCTGTTTGAAAGGGTTTTGCCGGCGGTTCTTTTGACTGTGTATTGACCCCCTGTTTGAAAGGGTTTTGCCGGCTGTTCTTGACCTGCAGATAGTGGCTGGCTGGAACCACTAGTTATAATTTTTAGATTTATTTATTATTTAAAAATTATATATTCTTACTTCTTGCCATCACATCACACCGCCATGAACTTTTCTTAGGCGGATTTCTTACTGGTTGCTGTTTGAGAAGGCTTCTTTACATGATGGGATTCCGGCCAGACATCTTTTGTAGAGTTTGTGTGAGAGAGGAGGGAATACATTATTTTTATTATTATCTCATGGCAGATTGATTCGGTTCTTTGGAAATTAGGTTCAGAACCTTTATTATTATTATAATTATTATTAATTTGTCTGTGGGGAAGGGCCAAACCCTACGCTATCCAAAGCCTCACTGGCCCCACATAGCTACCCCAAGTAAAACAACAACAAGCCGGCTCTAGAACAAATATCTAGATCCGGGCCTAATCCATCTAAGATTGACCGCAGTCCGAACAAATCGGACAATAACCTTAAGGGGAAACAGCCTAAGCCCTTCCACAATCATCCTGAATTCCGACCAAATGTCCTGAACCTAATTTCCTCACAATCCAGGCAGTCTGTCTATAAGATTGATGGGAGTTTCCTCCTTTGTCTCACAGACACTACAAAATGGAACCGGCATGAGCCCCATTACGGGGAGATGTCTCCTTGAACCACAATGTCCAGTAAGGGGTCCAACCAGATGCCTGAGAGAGTTCCGTGAATAACACAGCAACGTCTCACTAATAGCCCCGTCCGTGCCCCTGATGAGCATTTTGGACTGCCGACAACCTACTGTGCTCATCCATAAGGAAGAATGCAGTGAAATTGTCCATGACTGGAAGCCTGGCAGACATGTACCAGAAGATAGGCCAACAGCAGGCTCGAGACCAATGAAAGAAAGATACGTTTATTAATGTCCTGGGACATTAGTCCCTTAAGGACAACAAAAAGTATATACATACATTTAAATGAATCAAATAACTCTGCTCTGAGTTGCTGCCAAAATATTTACAAAATATAAAGAAAAGAAACAAAGGAAAAGAATCACATTACTTTTAAAACTTAAAAACAAAAGCTGAGACTAGCTGAGATGAAAGGGCGTCTAATTTGGCAAACCTATCCACCTACTCATTCCCAAAAATTCCCATATGGCCTGGTACCCAGACTAGAAGCACATCCTTCAGAGAAAAAAGCTCTTCCAATCTTTTAGTACATTCTGACACCAACCTGGAAGTGAAAACACATGGACCCAGCACCTTTAGCTCAGCCTGGCTATCCGAGCAGATACAAACACCTTTTAAGTTAGTGTTACGTACCCTCTCGTACAAGATACAACAAAGAATAGCATAAACTTCAGTCTGGAAGACTGTGGTCCATTCACCAAGAGGTAATGCCAAATGATCTCCGGTCTCGAAATAGACCGCAGCTCTAGACCTACTATCTAATCTGGAACCATCCATGTTCAGGACCTTTGGTCGGAATTTTTTTTTTTTGTTCTCCCAATTCCATTACATTCAGGAACAATGATGGATTACTGGCACATAATTTGCCTGCAATCCATTACATATGGTATTATTATAGTAAAAGTAAGTCCTGCGAGTCCTGTTTCAAACCAGATTTTTGTTTAATCATTTAATAAAATAAAGTTATTAAGTTTAATGTGCATATTAGAGAATTAGTCCACTTAGGGCAAAATTAATTAATGTAATAATTCCATTTTTCTATTAATCAGATACCCGCTCCTAATATTTTAGATTGCACAAGCGGGGCTAATGCAGGGTTAAGCTAGACAGATACATTTATAGGAAAGGCTTGTTACACTCAATTTTCTCCTTTAGTGTATACATCCTCTAGTGCTCTGGCTAAACTACAGTGGTGACGGGCTGGGATCAGAGGGTTTCCAAATTAATAAATAGAACGTTGCTGAAAAGGAATAATAGGACAAAAATGCGTGTATATAAAAAAAAAAAAATGTTTTAAATAAAAGTTGTAAATCTATTATATAAGATCGTCTCGTTTAGTTTATATAAGAAGTTTCAAGAAAGTCGTCTGAGCTATTTTTGAGAAAATTGCGAAAAAGTGAAAAAATCATTTAGTAAAGTAAAGTAAACACACTACTAGTTATCCGATTTTTTTCAAACTCTGAATTTCAACAACATATTTTATTCTAATAAATATTATTTAGATGACAGAATTGTCTAATAAACTGAAATAGCAGTTAAGATGGAAAATTAACCCCACCCTCCCGCAGAAGTGCCCTAACATGCATTTTTCCGGCGAAATGTTTCAAATAAAAGTTGTAGCTTTTTGTATGTGTAGCTGATATATCAAGTTTAAAGAAAATCGTCTGAGCCATTTTTGAGAAAATCGCAAAAAAGTAAAAAATCCAACTAGTAAAGTGGTACTTCCGGTGAGGAATTTTGACAGATAACGTAGTGTCAGATAACACAAGAGAGAGATACACCTAAACGCGTCATACCAAGTTTCCATTTTCTTACGATTTTTCATTTTTGAGCTATGTGGTTCCATACATTACACACACACGCACACAACATTTTGCTAAAAAAACACTTTTTTTGATATTAGGGGACCTCAAAACGTATATTTCCGGTGACATCTCGATTATGAAAATTTTGACACGTTACAATACTTCATTCTTCTTGGTTTATGTTTATTTTTTGTTAAGAGAAAGTAAAAATGAACCAAATGAATATAAATAAAGGGAAAAGGAAAACTGGGCGCCACGCGGTTGAAAAGTCAAGTATGCATAAATCAAATTGGAAAACAAAAAAAGGAAATCGGAAAATCACTTACGGAAAGCGAACCGTAGTAAGTGTAAAAGTAATTAGAAATCAGCTGTGCTGCTATCTCTGAATTATCAGAATTAATAACATCAGAATACATCAGAATTGAAGTGTAGATGTATACGTAAATAATTATTTATTTAAAAGAACATATCATACATCAAAGAACACTTCAATATAAATTTTTACAAAAATAATATATCGCTATTCCAGGCCCTGGAAAATATATAATGATAACACAATCAAAAAATAATAATTGTATTAATAAGAAAATAATTTCAAAGAATTGAATGCAAACAAAAAAAGGCATGAAAATTATATGTGTAGTAAATCTGAAAATATTTAAAAATAAATTAAAGACTATCATTAAAATAAAAGAAAGTCTTTCAGGCTAGTTAATAAAACCAAAACGAAACTATACCGTACGTATTGTGGAAAATATCTTTACCATTTCTTTCCACGTATGGGTAGCCGCCGGCTTATTTCCACTATTGTTCGTATATGGCTAGTTAAATGTTGATTTTATAGGGTACTTGCTCAGATCAGATTGGGTTTTATTCCTTTTTATTGTTCCTCTGAGTGTCCAAATCCAACTTCTTCTCTGTGGTATGGGGGACGTCCTCTTTCTCCAGACGAACCGTCAGACGGGCAGCACTAAGGAGAGCCAGTAGGTGCTCCAAAAATCCGGCAATGCCGTTAAAAAAGGAAATTCAAAACACAGTACTCACAGAACGATGTTCTCAAGCCAAGCGGCGGCTACGAACTCATTGTTCTCTAGCGCGTACGACGAACGCACGTAGTTGAAACACAGTAATGTTTATATATTAGTCTAGAGTCTACTGTACTTCTTCTAATAGTCTGCGAAGGCAGTTGGAAGAGGTTGGGTAGGGAGTTCGGTTACCGGGGTTTAAAAGTAAGGAGGGATTTGGTATATTTAGGGAGTTTATTAAGGTTGTGTTGGAGGTAAAAGAGAGCGATTGGGGGTAGTGTAAGTAAGATAGTGTAGTGAATAGTATCTGATTAGAGTTAGTTAGGAACGAGGTGATCGAATACTGAGTAGCTCACCCCGGGAAAAATTCTAGTTAGGAGTAAGTAGTGTGAAAGTATTTATTGGAGTGCGTGTATTTATTGGGATGAGTGTGTTAGGTTAAGGACTGTAGGGATTATAAGCTTTAGGGTTGGGTTAGGTACGGAAGACCTACCTCACCTGGAATGGCACGGCAAGTCCAAGAAGGGTGAAGTGAAACCGTAGACGATGCATTTATGCATGGTCGGGCCAGTGACCATTCTAGGCCTTTAAGTAGGGGACTTGTCCTTCTACAAAATGGTACCACCGGATCGTGAGCCAGCCCCGCGGAGTTTTGTCTCCGCGCTCACGAATTGAGGAAAGGTTTCGTGGTGGTCGAGGTTTGGGCAATGATGATGGTAGTGTCTCCGTGCTAGTTGAGAGGTGGGCTGGTTTGGAGCACCTGCGGGTCTAGATACGCCAGCTCATGTTTCTGTTCTCTTCGAACACATGTACTTCTTCTAATCTGGGCCTAGATATAGCAAAGCCGTATTATAATAATAATAAATTTAATCAAAAATAAAGATTATATTTTTTTTTTAACTTATTTAAATGTAATGTAACCGTCATTTACGGCGGTTACAGACTATAGGCGTTATCTATTTCTTATCAAGATAAAACAAAAAAAAATAAAATAGAATTTAATCTCTCAAATCAGCCTTTTAGCTGCTTTAACATTAAAAAGTAATTGATTATAAAACTATTTATAAAATAAAATTTTGTTATTTATATCTATATTTACTGAAATGTGTTTGAATGGACGATAGCTATGGAAGGGAGTGGATTCCTTTATTCAAAGAAATAGTTTTGGCTGTGAGGATAGATATCGGCTATACAATAATAAAGGGGAAGGGAAGTGGTAGGAGGAGATATGAGAAGTTGGCGATGTGAAAGGCTATTTCTCACATGGTCTCCAACATTCATACCGTAAACTCCATACACTCCAAACCACTTTCATATATCGTAACCCCACCTCAAATTCGATATCCCCCCTCCACATCTCAATACATAACACCCAATGCTGCAAGGATAACTCTTGTACTGGTGGCCTATAATCCCCATAGTAAGCTGTGCTGGCCATTTGACCAAATACTCCTTCCTCCATTATACACTTCCTTCCGTTAAATATCGATATCATTTCTACTTATAGATATATATCTAGATCCATACTATATATATATATTACTATTATATATGTATATATATAAACTATCAATAATTCTATGTACATAAACTATAGTAAATATACCGCAATACATAAAGCAACTATTACAAAACAAGATAAATAGAACTTATTTACAACACAAATATATAAATATTTGGACTAACACATTTCAATAAAATGTTTACATTGAGTTTCTTGGCAGTATTATTTACTCTGTTATGAAACGATAATAGTTGCCAAATTATTTGGACTTTTTCTTTCTTCCCCTTAAATTATTTTTTGGCATTTCATTTTTAACAAATTAATAATCTGACCATGTTAGTTTTAATCAATAGAAAATTATATTGCATTATGAAAGAAAAAAAAAAAAAAAAAAACAGATTTTGGCGGAAGATATTGTATTTAGACTGTTAGATAGTATATTATTTTCCCTTTACTTTTAATCAAAAGTACTGCTTTGTCTTATGTCCAGTTCATATTTAAATGTTTCGAAAAAGGTTCTCAAGTTGAGACTCTGTCTACACTGACGATTCCAAAGCTTTTGATAGTGTAAACCATACATTACTTCTTACTAAACTTAACTCTTTGGACATTTATGGTACAATGCTGTGCTGGTTGTAAAATTATCATACCCACCGTATTCAAACTGTTAAAGTAAAATCATTCCTTTCATTGCCTTATACCGTCCTTTCTGGAGTACCTCAAGGATCACATCTTGGTCCCTTATAGTTCCTAATTTTCATTAACGATGTTAAACTAGTTCTTCCAGATGTTAACATTCTACTTTTTGCTGACGACGTTAAACTATTTAGGGTGTTGGATTCCCTTAACTTGAGTACTCTATCCTTCAGAAGGCGAAGAGCAGACCTTATTTTCCTCTTCAAACTTATACATCATTATATAGATTGTCCTGAATTGCTGGGATTAATCGACTTCCATGTTTCTACAATAGATACTCGCTATAAACCTGTGTTTTTTAAATCTTATCATTTAACAAATTATTCCCAATCCTCTCCTATACCTAGACTTATGTCGCTTGGAAACAGTATTTCTGATGAATATGATATCTTCCAGCCAGGATTAATGAAATTTATTGCATTTGCCAGCAGTAGTCATAATTATTTATTACTAGATATTTGCATTTATAATAGATGGTTAAATTGGTTAAATACGCTCTCCCTTCTTACCTAGTTTCTAATTGGTTACTCTTATTTATTAATTTCATAATCTTATACACTTTTTACTGTATTGTCTCTTATATTTGTATATATTCTTGTTAGTTGTAATTGTATATATATTTGTATAATGTTTATATTTCTAATACTATTATTTTTATATTCATATTTTTTATATATCCAATTTTTTATTCTATGTTCTAGCCTAGTTTGTATTTTATATGTTATATTTTTTATTCTGTTATATTTTTAGTTGGTCTATTTCTCTTATAGTGTTTGTTTTGTTTATGTGTTTGATAAGAAAATTACGTAAATGGGATGCAACCCCGTATGTATGTATAAATAAATAAATAAATAGATAACAGATTTTAGAAATGGGGCTCTTTAGCAGAAATTATTACATTGAAGACAACCGCGTCTGAAATTATAGTTTTTAGGAATTGATCGTACTGCTCTAATAACACTCAATACATAACACCCAATGCTGCAAGGATAACTCTTGTATTCGTCTCTCGTCTCTCTATTCTGTGTTATAATGTTTATGGAGTTTATAATAAAATTGAAAAGGTAAATTTCTTAAATTTTGCTCAATGTTTTGTTATATTTCTTTTATTAGAAAAACACGTTGAAAAATAAGATCGTAATATTTTTATTTGATGGATACAAATTGTGTTGAGGGAAGGGATTAGCTCAGTGTTTAGCGGGTTGGACTCCCACGCGGAGGTTCCGGGTTCGATTCCAATGCTACCCTTAGATTTTTTTTTCTTCCAAGGAGCCTCTTCAGCTCACAGTTCGGTGATGGACAGGGTTATCTGTAGCAAAAGAACACTGTCCGGAGGCCGGCAGTGCACTGAGAAGGCTCCGGGCGCCATTGACCAGAGATGTTGACGCGCCCTAAATTAAAAAAAAACAACATTATGTTGGATCAATGCTACACGAATCTTTTGAGGTTGGTCACTATAATAAATGGAGTGTGGAATTTGAAATTATATCATATTTTTTAAAAGACCATTCATACTATAACATTATTTTAAATGGGAGACTGTAATTGAAGGATAGGCGATTGCCAGGAGATCAAGTTGCAGAAATTAAATGGTAGAAAAATGCTTGATTTATGCGATAATAATCAACTAGTGGTTATTATGAATGGTTAGAGATAAAGGGGTTTGAGGAGAGGAAGTATACGTTTATGGGGGGCCCAGACAACTGTGTGATCGATTTATCATGACCTTTTAGATATTATATATGTAGGCTTTAAAAAGTTTTACCGGAAATATACACAGATCACCATGCCTATAGTAGTAATTTTCACTTGAAAAAACCGTAACTGAACAGAACTTTATTATTACCCCTTCTCACTAAATTGATGTGGACTAATAAAGATGAAAAGTTGCTTAAGGAAAAAGATTAGTTCAAAAAAAATAAATTTCCTCTCGGCCCTGCAAGTGGGTATAAATTATTTTTATAAATGCCATTTGGAATGCATCCCATTTGGGTGATAATAGTAAAAATAATAAATTTGTAATTCAATATACATAAAATCAGTGGTTTGATATGAGCGTCGAATGTGCAGAATAACAAACATTTGATGATCTAAAAATATTTTGAAAGACTGAAACTTTGCCGATTAAAGATCAATATATTACAAAAGTTAAAACAATACAAATTGTTATACAGACAGAAAAAGAATTGAACTATTATTCTGAATTATTTTTAAAATTTAAAAATGTTAAAAGATAGTTCATAAAAAGAGAGGTATAAAAAAAAAATTATAGAAACCAACTATAGAGGCATTCCTTTTATAGCTAGCATTGCTAAATTATTTACAGACCTGATTGTTAAACAGATTAGAACTTTGGGCAAATGCAAATAACGGTGCTGAATGAATCTCAAACAGGTCTTCGTAAAGGTTATTCTACCGTTGATAATCTATATTTAATTTAATGAATGTAATTAAAATTACGGCAGCCCAAAAATAGGAGAAAAGTATATGCGGTTTTTTTATCGATTTTAAATCAGCTTTTGATTCCCCTGACAGATGTTCATTGTATTATAAGTTGTTCATACTTGTTATTTCAAATAAATTTATCAATATTCTACAAAAGATTTATTCTAATCGTAGTGTCATCTGCGAATTTTCCCACTAAAATGGGACTAAGCCACGGCTGTTTACTCTTCCCCATATGTTTTGCTCTTTTATTGCATGACATAGAGAATATCATTGGAGGTAGATTGCACATTGGCCTGATAAATATAAGGTGTCTGCTATATGTGGACGATCTTGTTTTAATAGTCTCGGACCCTGGTGTTGTTCAAAAAATGATTAACCGTTTGTGAACATACGCTAATATGTAGAATCCGACCATTAATCGGACCAAGATAATGGTATTCAGAAATGGAAGGTAAATTAGCGAGAAAAAAAAAATAAGGAAAATTAATTAAGGAAAATATTTAGAGATTATTAATTTTTATAAATATTTTGGGGCTTATCTTAACTCTTAAATACCATAAACTCTTAACTTTGATACGGCATTTTGAGGAAAAGATTCTTAAATACTATCTCTGATGCGGCATTTTGAGGAAAAGATAAGTTACCAAAATCCGTTATCATGATAATCTATAACAACTATAATTACTTAACAACTATATCCCATTTAAGTGCAAAATTTAGCATTTTTAGTTCGTTAATGTTGGCTATAATTTTCTACGCTGCACAGGTTTGGAGTTTTCTATAGGTTCACGTGGTAGAAAAATTAAATACGTTTTTTCTGACAAAAAAATCTGGTGTGAAACACTCACACAACTTTCTCTTACACCAGTTCTCAAAATTATAATTGACAAATCTTATAGTTAGCGTGCCTACCAAATTTTATTGAAATTCGTCAAAAATCGAAAAAAACAGTTCAGTAAAAGTGCATTTCCGGTTTACTAATTTTCTAAAAACTCGGAATTTTGGCCATCTATTTATTTCTGTTTAATTTCGTTTGGATGATAGAATTGGTATAATCAACTATGAAAGCAGTTTAGAGAAAGCTGTAACCTCACCCCTATCCTATCCTACAAGTGCCCTTAAATGAATTTTCCTAGAGAAATGTTTTAAATAAAAGATGTAGATCTTTGCATGTTTAGTTTATATACGAAGTTTCAAAAACATCGTCGGAGCAATTTTCGAGAAAATTGCGAAAAAATGAAAAAAATCATTTAGTAAAGTGTTAAAATAAACGCACTTCCGGTTATCCGATTTTTTTGAAGCTCGGAATTTCAACAACATATTTAATTCTGATTAGCCTGTCGGGGGCGGGAGCATGGTTTCAGGAGATGGATAGAGGGAGTTCGGTGGCCTTGGGTGTTGACCACGGTCTTTCAGGCAGAGGTGGTGGGCATTATTGAATGCTGCCACCTGGTGGGGGAGTGGCAGGGAGAGTTCAAGGAATTGCGGATTTTCTCTGATAGCCAGGCCGCACTAAGGGCTTTGAGTAAGCCTTGGTGGAGTTCGAAATTAGTGGAAGAATGTCGGAGGAAGCTCAATGTTTTAGCTCGGAGGGGTACGGTGCGCCTCTATTGGATACCCGGACACGCGGGAATAGAGGGGAATGAGAGGGCAGACCAGTTGGCTAGGGAGGGATCATCTCAACCATTTTGCGGTCCTGAACCAGCCCTGGCTGTCACAAAGACGTTTCGTGACAAACAGATTAGACTTTGGGAGACGAAAGTTTTGGAGAAACGCTGGGGGGACACGCAGGGGTGCCTCCAAGCCAAAAGATTTATAAAGACAAGTAGGCAGGGAACTTCGGATTATCTCCTGTCCCTTAGTAGGACGGGTCTGAGGACCCTGATATGGATAGTGACTGGACACACTTGGGTGTCCAGCCACTTGTTTAATATAGGGAGGACGTCTAGTCCCATTTGTCAGAACTGTGACGACGGAGTCAGGGAAACGGTGTACCACTACCTTTGTCAGTGTCCCCGTTTCGCTGGAACTAGGTTTCGTGTTTTTGGGAGGGCATCACTCTTGCAGGATTGTCTGCGCGAGCTGGAGTTTCGGGATATCTTGGGATACTGTAGATTAACCGGCTAACGGGGGAGATTTATTAGGGTGATAGGGGGCTATCGGGGGGATAAAGGCCACATAGGCTTAGGTCCCGCGCCATTAGGCACCCGAATTACAGTAACAATAATTCTGATTAGCATTATTAAGAAGACAGAATTGTCTAATAAACTGAAATAGCACTTTAGATGAAAACTTAACCCCACTCCTCCCACGGAAGTGCCCTTAAATAAAAATTTTCCCGGGGAAATGTTTCAAATAAAAGTTGTGCCTCTTTGTATGTGTAGTTGATAAATCAAGTTTAAAGAAAATCGTCGGAGCCATTTTTGAGAAAATCGCAAAAACGTAAAAAAAAAAAACTAGTAAAGTGGTACTTCTGGTTGAGGAACGTACTGTCAATCCCATGGTGATACCTAAACGAAATATCAAGTTTCAACTTTCTACGGTTTTTCGTTTTTGAGCTATGCTGTTCACATACATACACACTCACAACAGACCATTTGCTAAAAACCACTTTTTTGGACTCAGGGGACCTCAAACGGATATTTCCGGTGAAAACTCGATATAGAAAATTTGACACGATTACAATACTTCTTCTTACTAGGAGTAAGAGAAAGTAAAAAAAAAAACATTGTTTAGATGGCCCGTGAACATAGCTCACTCTGTGTTATATACGGAAAGTAATTCAATCCATTGTTTATATTTACTTTTAATTTACATTTAAATATAAGTATACAAAAAATGTTGTTATACATAATGATATTCGGTAACCCAGAATTTTGATCAATGAAATTATTAAAAGAAAACAATTCTGGTTTAAAAAAAAAAAAAAAAAATTTTTATTCGTATAATAAATACAGTTCTCCCCAATAAATAATTGAAACTAATTATTATGGGGCTTCAACAGATAATTTCATTGGACTGCTATATGTTCAGAATTTTAAACAAAGCTTAATCAATAATATGAATAATAATCTAGATTTCATAAGTTGGACAAAGAATTAAATTTAGATCTGTCATCGTGCTATTATGTCATTGATAACAACAACTCTATGTGTCTGATTAGTAATGTGAAATTGAGTGGTCAGTTATTTAAATTGAATTTTCATGTAAGTGGAGATGAAAGTCAACATTATTATGCGCATAATATAATACTGGTTAATGTATAGTAAATGCTGTACATTTTGTCTTTCTATGCCTTATATTATAGGAATATAAAATCAGATGACTGGATAAAACAATTTTCTCTCGCCGGAGGAAGTAATTAAACATTTCAATGGCCTATATGAATGGGAGAATCTTTATAAATATACTGTGAAATATAGATCGTGTTTAATTAATAAATGCCATTATTAGTTTTCAATTTTCTTGTTATTAAGTCAATTATTTATTTACGTTGTCATTGCGATTATCTCAGTATTAAATATAAATTTGTGTTAAAGAAATTTTTAAATAATACTAAAAAAATATAGAAGGTAGTTTGTTTTGTTATTTTCAGGTTAGCTCTTCTATTTAATTCAATTTAAAAAAATATTTATTATCATTATTATTCTCATTGCTTATTTATTTATATAAATTTTGTGGAGCAATTTTTTTTTTTGTTTACTTAAAAAATCAATTTGGCAAACGTGTCTTGAGTGGATGTCTGTTATTTATTTATTTATTTATTTTTCTCTTGTATGTATATTATTACTTTCTCTTGTAAATAGCAATAAAACATTTTTACCATTATTATTATTATTATTATTTTTACAATTCCTCGCGGCCAGCTGGCAAGGGAGGAACCTGTTTCAGTATTTGGTACTTACAGTTCTCACTGGAACCGGACAATTGTCCTACGATGAAAACAAAAGAAAAACATGTCCGTGCTAGTCTCTGGCGTCTTCCCTTAGCACTTCCCAGGTGTGGAGTACCACAGCCTGCTGCATCTCGTATATGATGGTCCTCCTGATTCCCATCATGCAGAGGCCCTCCCCCAGCGACCGCGGCACAAGTCCCGTGGCTGAAATAATCAACGGGACTATCTCCACCCCTGAGACCCCTCTCCATACAGCAGATATTTCTGCCGCCAGTGGCCTGTATTTAGCCAATTTCGTGGTATACGCGCGGGCTATGTTGGCGTCATCCGGGACAGATACATCAATCAGCCACACCCTGCCCGTTATTTTGTTATGCCAGATCACATCCGGCCGGGTGTTGGCGACGGCATGGTCCGTCAATACCTCTGTCCCAGTACAGGAGACACCGCGCGTCTTCCAGCACCGGCAGGGGGTCATACTTGTAGTATGGGGGGTGGCGTCTTGTATCAAACCAAGTTTCTGCGCCAACTCTCTGTGTAGCATCCTGGCCACACTGTTGTGACTTTGGAGGTAGTCTCTCTTTGTGCCAGCAAGGGGCACGCCGCTAGCAGGTGGTGAACTGTCTCCGGTGCAGCCCGGCATTATTATTATTTTTAAGGTGTCTTGCGGCCTTTGGACAAGGGAGGCACCTGGATCATTATAAGTGAACATATTGTTTTGTATTCTTGTATTACTTGGCTATCATCGTCATGGTTGCAGCTCGTCCTTCCCCTGCAGCAAAATCTCCCTGATGATTCTATAGAAATGGAGGCTTACATCTTGCTGCATTAAAGCCAGCATCATTGTATTCATCTCAAGTTTGAGTAGTCCACCCTGGGTAGCGCACAGCATTACACCAACTGCAGTGATGATGACAATTGTTACAATGTCAACAAACTCAACGCCTCTCCAAAGTGAAGAAACCTCAGTTGCCAGCGGCCTGTACTTAATCAGTTTCTCATTGAAGGCCCGCACAACATTAGCTGAATCCGGCACTGTGATATCTATGATGTATACCTTACCCTCACTCTTATTGGTCGGGTGCCATGTAATGTGTGATCCGTGAGCATCATGCGATCCCAATATAGCGTGTGCCCGGAGCTTTCTAGCATCGGCTAGGGATCATGCTGGTAGTAGTGTGGGATGACAGAACGCTTACCTAATTTCAATGCCAACTCCCGGTGCAGTATCTTAGCCATGCTATTATGCCTCTTAAGGTATTCCGTCTGGGCCAACATTAGACAAACAGAAAGAAGGTGGTGGATCGTCTCCGGGGTCACTGACATCTCCTTTAATACAGCGCGTATAATACCTAATAATCAGCGCGTATAATCATCTAATCCTGAATGGCAATTAAGATCCCCTTAGTTTCTGGGTAAAGTTGCCCACGGGTGAGCCTCATCACGGGTGATGCCTCTTTGCCAATGGCATCACCAGCCAGCGCTGCGAGGTATTGCCTATGTAAGACCTTTGCACGCCATGTTGTGGCCATGTCGGTGGCAGAGTCCTGAATCTCCTGCACTCTCGACGATGCCCTGTTGTATAAATCTAAAAGCGTATACCCCTTATCAGCCGGCATTATTGCACCGTTCAGACTCGATTTCCGGTGGGTATATAGAAATAAGCTCTCATTCGGGCAACCTGTGTATCATCATGAAGGCCCGCAATACTGGCTATACCTCGTCCACCTTCCGATCGTGGCCACTCGATTCGTTCGATGGCAGATCTGTGGTGTTATTTATTTTGCGTAGTAAGTGCTGTTCTAATTGAACGCTGCAGCGTCGCCAATTCAGTGGCCGACCACTTATCCTCCCCGAATTATTATTATTATTATTAGTCGTGTGAGTGTTCCACATCTCACTTTTACTTTCTCTTACACCTAACAAGATGAAGCATTCGATCGTGTTGAATTTTCAAAATTGAGTCTTAACCGGAAATACATTGATTTGAGGTCTCTTGAATTAAAAAAAAATAATTTTTTTTGGTAGTGAATGATTGATGAATATGTGTGCGTGCATGTGAACAAAATACAACAAAAATGAAAAATCATGGGAACCATAAACATTGTATTCCGTTTAGTTACTATCAATATGTCTGACACAAAGGTTTCGGAGGGAAAAATTCATCAATCGGCAGTGAAACTTTATTGAATGGTTTTCAGTTTGTAAATGTACTGGGTTGTAGGAGGGAGCTGTTGGTTGTAGATGTTGAGGATAAATAACAACCTTAATATCGGTATAAGATATCTATAATTGATATATATGCATATGACTGACTGCCAAGGACTGTATACTTAACACTACAAGAACTGAACAGACAGACTGACGTGGCTAAACGATGTGTACAATTCAAGTGTGAGACTGTGAACAGAATATCTTTTTGACTCTGTCTCTCGTATATATATCCAACTGGCCTCTCCTCTCCTCTCTCTCGAGAGGGGCTCTTTCTCTTTGATGCGTGGTGGGGGTTCACTCGCTAGTGTGGATGAGTGGTGGGGGTTCACTACCCCTACATCATCCCAAATGTAATGTTGTAGGAGGATATGTTGTTGTAGGATGTGATGCGATTAAATAACACCTCGGTGAACTTATCGCGTATAAGATATTATAATTGATATATATGTATATGACTGACTGCCAAGGGACGTTATTACTTACATACAAGAAAGAACAGACAGACTGAAGTTGGGCACCTAAAACCATATGTAACAAACTGAAGGTGTAAGACGTTGAACAGAACATTCTTCTTTTTGACCTCTGTCTCTCTAACTATATCCAACTGGCCCTCCTCTCTACTCTCTCGCGAGGGGCTCTCTTCTTTTGATGCGTGGTGGGGGTTCACTCGCTAGTGTGGATGAATGGTGGGGGTTCACTACCCCTACATAAACTACCTAAAAGCTTAAATATCTATCACATTGATTTGAAAAATTTTGCCGTAAAAATTGATTTGAGGGGGGGGTTCTATGAAGAAAAGTAACATTAAGCTTTCCTCTAAAGTACCAAATCAGTCTTCTGAAGAAAATTTATTACCCGAAAGTGCTGCGATTTTATCGTATAGGTTGTTTGAGTTTTCTTTGGAATTTTCTCAAAAACGACTATATCACGTTTTTTCTTTGAACTAAGAATAATAACATCACAGATATAATAAACCCATAACTGATAATTATAACATTTTTCTGAAAAAAGAATTGTTTTCAGGTCATCCTGACGAATCTGAGATGTTAAATTTCAAATGTTTTATAAAATATCCCTCTCCACCTATAGGTACATAGACCTATGTTAGGCCAAATGAGAAAAAAAAAATTTGAATTTTAATGAAAATTTATGATTTTATGTATAACTAACTGAAGAAGACTGAGAGAAAGTCGTAAAAGTGTTCAGCATAAAAAAAAATTAACAATTTCGCATTGCCTTCTGAAATCTCACACTCATCAAATAACTTGGATAATAAAAGAATCTTTCGTCAATATTTAAACCATTAAACACATGAATAATTGATGGATAAATCATTGCTGTTTTTGGTATCATGGAGGTAAATTATATATTTTTTTTACATTTATACGGATAAATTTTTTTATGTGTAATATCTGAGTATAGGTAATTTGAATTTGTCATTTGATTTTTAAAATCCATCTCTCATGTTTCTATAGTATATGTAATAGCAACCAAAGAGGAGATCAGCAACCAAAGAGAGTAAAGAGAATAGAAATGAACCCAATCACTCTCTCTCTCGGACTGGAGTGGGAGAAACTGTATAAATACATCGACGGAGAGTTAAAGAGTTCATATACAGTTCGAGACAGTTCAATACAGTTCACTATAGTTCAT